>JANAVB010035929.1:0-78934 GCA_029216955.1 Iris pallida | reverse complement strand
CCTACAAATTTGGCCCAAGCCCCGCCCACGTACTTGTATCTCTCCCACATCAATCTCGACCCGAAGCCTGCACCAGCACTTGTATCCCCGCATCCGCCCGCACTCACTTTACTCCTCCACATGGAATTAAATGTTCTTCTCCCATTGCTCGAACCTGCAACCACTTAGAGGATGTGCCTCACTCACTCTATTATATCTTAAATTATATTGTGTTACATGTACGTACTTTGTACGTATTTTAATTAGAATATTATAAGATCAGTTGTCATCTTTTCGTCCTTTTCAGGTGACTATTCATGTGTGTGCTTTCTTTTACAATGCCAAAAGATTCGAAGTACAATTTTTTATTTTATTTTTTTTAATTTTGTATTGAGATTAATAACATTTGAATACCCTATGGACAGAAAAATTTATTACTATTGGAACATGAAGAGTTGTACGAAAAAGAAAACTTGGATGCAAACTTTATTCCTTTTACTCTAGAATATAAATGACATGCAAGTTGGCATAATAACATCATGTTTATAAAATATTCGACGGTATTTTAGGGATTCAAAAGTTTTACTACTAAATTTTATTATTATATAATAGAATATAATTTATATATATATATATATATTATAATATATATATATATATATATATATATATATATATATATGAGAAGGTAATTTCATTGATAAAACTGAGTTACAAATAGGCTGCCAAGTTAGACATGCCCTGTTACAAGTATTCGAAATCCTGCGCCTATGTTGTACAGAATGCCTATATCGGGAGTATATGAGCTCTCGAAAATATGCTTGTTGTGCTCTTTCCAGACGTGCCAGACAGCCGTCACCAATCTAATCCGAGCTTCAAAGAACCAGCTACTTCCCCTTCTTCGAGAGTTTTCAACTTCTCAATTATGCTTCCTCTCGTCGATTTCCTGCATGTATGTGTAGTCTACAGCATTGTTCCTGCCATATCTTCCAAGCCAATGTGTATCTAAAATAGATATTATCAATGCTTTCTTCATGCCCTGTATATGCACACAACCGCGATATACCCCTTGAATTCTGAACCGTACCAGTCGACCCTTCGTAAGAAGTCTACCCAGCATCAGTTTGTACATGCAGAGTTGAAACTTACGAGCAGCTCCTTTAGTCCATATATAAATATTATATTATATATATATATTATATATATAATATATATATTCATCCTCCCATTGGTCTTGGATTTGAACCATGGGAGATGCACATTTAATTTTCTTGTGGGAGGAAATAATGTGAGGACAATCGGTCCAGATGCGGACTAGGCGATAAGGATGTGGGCCTTTGGGCTAGGGTTAAGCCTTCAGGCCGAGATGTGGTCTTCGGATCAAATTTATAAGCTTTCGGATTGGAGTTTGTAAGCCTTCAGATATACAATTATAAATATACTTATATGCATATACACACGACAATTGTCTTGAGAATTATTGTATTTGACAAATTAGAGCGAAAAGTCAGACATATGTAGAAGCCAGAGAACTTGTGTCTTGATGAACATACAAATGAAGGCAAAATGGAGTTGTGGTAGTTGAAGGACAAAGCGAGGCAACAATGGGTGGAACTGCATAAAAGGTCACTGGAAGAGATTTTTTTTCCCATTGCTAAAGCAACCATAGGAATATTGGAATCGGTTTTGGACCTTTCTTGTAAGTATTGGTATTAAGTATTGGTATTGACGATATACTTATTTTAACATTGGAGTATGAGATTGTTCATTTGAAAAAACAAAAAATTATTTTAAATAACTAAAAATTATTTGCCATATTTAGACATATTTTATATGTTATATTGTATCTTCGTTAGTACGGATTGGTATTGTTTAACATTGTTATTTCGTTCACGTACCCACAATAGATATTATTTTTATTTACTATCATTTAGATATATTATAGCCTTCAACAAATGGTAAGAGTGTTATCGATATATTGTAACATTGTCGATCTTCGACACAACCAAATTATTATGTTGACATTATTTTTCGGTTCTCTCTTTCATTCAAAGTTTTCCTACCAAATTAATCACGGAAGAGACCTCAAAACATAACTATCGGCTGGTATCAATAGTGGACGGTATTCGATCAAGACATGTGAAGACCAATAAGTATCAACATCAATCAATACTGCAAACTATGTAGTAAAGCTGGGAACAGTTTTTACCTTCTTTAGTCATGGATTATATCAACTCATGATAGAGTTTGTAAACAACTTGAGCTCTTGATTATCATTGAAATAAAAGAAGTATACATTGAGTCATTAATCATACTTCTTCATAAATGATGAATCTTGTTTTGAATTCTTCCGAGGTCGATGCCCAAGCAGTTCGATCAAGTTTTGAATAACATTATATTCAGATCATTCCTACATTTCGATATTCAATCTCATTCGAAGCTTTAGAATTTTTTTTAAACTTTTGTTGATGCCCAAGCAGAACATACAGACTTATCTTACTACTTTCTTGAGGATATATGATGTTTAAAACATTCAATGAATTTGTCAAAAAAATTACTAAAATTATGCATTCAATGATTTATTTTTTACTAAACATTTTGTGACTCTCAATAAATGTGAAATCATGCCTCTTATCTAAGGCCCATGGGCCCAACCAAACCAATTTGGTCTGTTCAGTTCAGTTCGATTTTGTACAATACGGTTCGATTTCGATTGTATGTAACTCGGTTTGATTTATTTCAATTTTTGAAAATTTTGGTTCGGTCCAAAAATCGATTGATTGCTCCCCACCCCCGTTTGGGTGTTTTTACTATTTAACTCCCCCTATTAACTGTTACTAAAACGATCGGAGTGGTATTTGGAAAAAAAAAAAGTCTCCAACAGCCATATTTGAGGGTATTTTGGTCCTTTGGTGGGGATAATTTCTTTTACCAAAATATTTCTATTTTCTAACCGTTTCTAAATGTTAATATGTGAAATTTGATCATTTTGCTGAAAATTACTAAAATACTCCTATAACAGTTATATTCTAAGGTTATTTGTGGTCGTTTGGCACTAATTTTTTTCTAGAAATATTGTTTAATGCATCCAAATTTATCACAATAAATTTTTCCCCTCTTATAATACTTACCATAAATATTTTCTTCTACTCGGTGAATTAGCTAATAGTTGGAGATTGAAATATAAGAAATATTGCAAGAATATATTAAGTTTGACTGCTTCAACTTGGTCAACACCACCAAGCTGCAGTAATATATTATATGTTGTTAATTTTGATATTAATTTATTTCAATTACAAATTTATTTTAATATACAATATGTATCCTAGTGATTCTACTAGTTTATAACCAATACTTCCATAATTTTTTGAAACATTGCCGCAATGTTTATTTGTTTTTGATAATAATTATTATTCTTATCATGTAGAAAATGAACAAGCACTAACATAAATGTCACCTCCCAAAATAGAAGTATTAATACTAGAACACGATCGATTTTGGGAGTATTTTATTAAATTAAGTCTTTGATCCCAACAAAAAAAATTCAATACCTAGAGGTACACAATACAAGAGATGTCAAAAAATTATTTAATGAAAAAATGACAACACATGAGTTTAGAATTATTGTTATGGTAATGACACAATTGATGCTAGACAAACACAATTAAGCACCGCCCTCAAGCATCTTCATTTATTTACTTATTCGGTTGCTTGTAACAAAACCAACTTAACTTAAAAATATATTATTTATAATGAAAAATCTTTCACATTTAGTGAGAGTGAACTATCCTTGTTTTACTAAATTGATAGATCTAGTACTAGAGCAGAAGTTTCTAAAATATTTGAGAAAAAGAACTTTGAAACAAAGTTTTGAAAATATTAGTAAATTTTCTTTAACATCGGATATACGGAGATGTAAACAAAATTATCCTTTTGTTTATGTCACAACATATTTTTTAGATGCGAAATGAGTTTATAGAAATGAATTCTTTGTCTAGGATAGTTGAAATTTCTGCACACTTGAGTTTGAATCTGATGAGCAATGTTACAAGTTTTACGTGAATATGTTTTTCAATTTCTTTCAATAATGCTAGTAGTAATAAGTTTTGTATCAATATTTTGAAATCCTAATTTGTGCCTATATTAGTGTTGGAGTGGGTGGGGTTCCCAACCTATGTGGATAAGACCCTGGAGTGCGACGAGCGCCGTCTGTGTGTTAGAGAAGCTCGGGGAGGTGACGAGGCCAGTCGAAGATACGAAAAATACTCGGGAGCTGCCAGAGAAGCTGCTGGAAGGAGGGGGGAGTTCGGCCGAACTCTGCCCCAGGACAGAGTTCTGGCCAACTCTGTCTTTTGGTTCCAGAACCTTGCTGGTTGCTAAACACAGAGTTCTGGCCGAACTCTGTGTCGTCAGGGCTGAAGTGTTTTTCCGGGTGATTGATCACCATTGGATTATCCTACGGTCCAGGTTTTGCTACGGATTAGGGGGTTTATATATGGTTATTCCTAACCCTAATTATAACAAGAGAAAAATAGGCAAGAGTGCCATTGCAACTTTGGGAGAGAAGAAGGATTGAAGGCCATTTTCGAAGGAGGATCGTGTTCGGGTAATATCTATTCGTCGTCTTTGTTCTTCGTAGCCTTGTAATCATTATTCTTGCTTCTAAGTGTTGTGGAGATCCGATTTGGATCGGAAGAAGTTTGTAGTGGGTGTACTCCTTTATTTCATTAGTGAAGGCTTCTCAGGGTTGGACTCCGATCGTCCCGTGATTTTTTTCCCCGCAAGGGTTTTCCACGTCAAAAATTCTTTGTGTCTGCGTGGTTTGTTTTGGTGTTTTGGTTCGTGCATTGTATTGCTCGGTTCTCTCGCAGGTACTCTCTAGCTTGGGAAAAGGTTTTCGTGTTTCTTTTCCAACAAAGTGGTATCAGAGCCTGGTTCTGGAATTCAGAAGGGTGTCAGGAGTTGACAAAAAACTAGAGAGGAGAGATGGACGCAAGCCGGTGCGCATGGTGAACCTGAACGACACCAACTATCACTATTTGCGGAGCAAGATGAAAGATTTGTTGTTTGTCAAGAAGCTGCATCTGCACGTATTTGCATCCGAGAAGCCCAGTGATAAATTTGAGGAGGACTGGAAATTCGAGCATATACAGGTGTGCGGATATATCAAGCAGTTCGTTGACGAGAACGTGTACAACCACGTTGCCAATATTGAGCACGCGAAGACATTATGGGATAAGCTAGAATCTTTGTACACGAAGAAGACCGGGATAAACAAGTTGTTCCAGATCCGGACGATGGGTTTGCGATACAAAGATGGGGCGTCTATTACGGATCACTTGAGTGATTTCCAGGGCGTGGTTGACCAGCTATCTTCAATGGGAGTCAAGTTCGACGAGGTTCAAGGACTATGGCTGCTGTGTACATTGCCAGACTCGTGGGTGACCGTACGAGTATCTATGATCGTTTTTGCTCTAGAGGGCATGGTCAGTCTGGAGTTTGCCAAGAGCCGGGTGCTGAAGAGATGTGGAGACGTTCTCAGGGCACTTCATTCACATTCTACCACTCAGAGGCATTAGTTTCAGAGAGCCGCGGAAGGGAAAAGCAGGGGTCCAGGTGGTGGCAGAGACAAGAGCAGGAGGAAGTCCAAGAGTCGTTACGAGGACTCAGAGTGTTACCATTGTGGCAAGAAGGGTCACATCAAGCAAAATTGTTTCACTTGGAAGAGAGAGAAGAAGGGCGACAAGGGGAAGTCAGATGAGAATACTACAACGGCGGCCTCGATACATGGAGACGATGTGATCCTCGTAGGTGATGAGGTTATCACAAACCTTGCCTGCGATAACAATTCTTGGCTGGTGTACTCAGGGGCTTCAGCGCATGTATCTCACAACGGGACACTGTTTGCCACTTACACACACGACTGTAGAGTATTGAAGATGGGCAATGGAGATGTGTCGAAGGCGGTTGCCGTTGGAGATGCATTTGAGAATGAAGACGGGTGCAGTTCTTGTTCTCAAAGATGTTCGTCATATCCCTGATATCCGTTTCAACCTGGTTCGGTTGGAAGGTGGATGACGAGGATTCTTCAGTCTCTTCAGAAATAGTCAGTGGAAGCTTTCCAGAGGTTCGTTGGTGATTGCCAAAGGAAGCAAGAAGTCTGGTCTCTACCATATGGAGGGGAGCACAGGAGAGCATAGGAGGTGAACGTAGTCAGTGATGCATCTACCAAGTTGTGGCACAAGCGGCTCGGCCATAACAGCGAGAAGGGGATGAGCTACTTTGTGAACAGCAAGGTGATTCCGGGGCTCAAGTCTACAAAGTTGGAGAAGTGCACGCACTGCTTAGCTGGGAAGCAAAATATGGTGTCTTTCCAAAGTCACCCAAGTTCAAGGAAGCCGGCGTTGCTCGAGTTGATTCACTCGAATGTCTGCGGTCCTATGAAGGTAAAATCTATTAGTGGTGCTTCTTACTTTGTAACTTTTATTGATGAATGTTCCAGGAAGGTTTGGGTCTATGCCTTAAAGACCAAGGATCAGGTGCTGCCTACTTTCAAAGAGTTTCAGGCCTCTGTTGAAAGAGAGACGGGAAAGAGGTTATTGTGTGTTCGGTCCGACAACGACGGCAAATATATTGGTCCCTTTGATGCGTATTGCAGAGAGTAAGGGATACGACACCAGAAGACTCCGCCCAAGAACCTCAGCTCAATAGTGTAGCGGAGCGCATGAACAGGACGCTAATGGAGAGGGTGCGTTTGCTGTCAGAAGCAAACTTGCCAGGCAGTTATTAGGGTGAGGCTCTTCTCACAGCTGCTTATGTTATTAATTTATCTCCTTGTGCTCCTTTGCAGGGTGATGTGTCTGACAAAGTATAGTACGACAAAGAGCTGTCATACAATCACCTACGAATGTTTGACTGTAAGGCCTTCGTGCATGTACCAAAGGAGGAGAGGTCCAAACTTGAGCCGAAGACGAGGTGATGCATCTTTGTCGGCTACGGTCGGGATGAGTTTGGCTATAGACTCTACGACCCGGTCGGAAAAAGGCTCTACAAAAGCAGGGACGTGATATTCGTCGAGGATCAGACCATGACCAACACTCAGGATTCCGAGACGCCTTCTGAGGCTGAGGAATTGCCTAAGTTAGAGTCATTTCGCTTCGAGCAGTTTCCAGAAAACATCGCAGAGGATCCAATTATGGGGGAGCCAGTACATGGAGTTGCTCCCAACCTTGATCATCACCCTGTTGATGGTGGTCAGGGTGTCCTTCAGGAGGATGAGCATGCCGAGGAGGCAGTTCCTGAAGAGGAGGCTGTTGGTATACAGCCAGCACTAGTGGCTCTACTAAGAAGGAGCGACAGAGAGCATCGACCATCTACGATATACTTATCGGGTGAGTATGTGCTACTGACTGACGGGAGAGAGCCCAAAAGTTTTGCAGAGGCTATGGAAGACGAACACAGGCAGGAGTGGATGGAGGCTATGCAGGAGGAGATAAGTTCCTTACACGCAATTCCACTTATAAGCTGGTACGGTTGCCAAAGGGCAAGAAGGCTTTGAAGAATTAATGGGTGTTTAGAGTGAAGCAGACGGATGATGCTACTCGCCCTCGATACAAAGTGAGGCTGGTAGTTAAAGGCTACAGTCAGCGAAAAGGCATAGATTATGATGAGATCTTTTCGCCTGTCGTCAAGCATTCGTCTATTCGGGTGGTGCTAGCTTTGACAGCCAGTCTCGACTTGGAGGTCGAATAGATGGACATAAAGACGGCATTCCTCCACGATGATCTTGAGTATGAGTTATACATGGAGCAGCCAGAGGGATTCTGTGATAAGGACAAGTCACATTTGGTCTGCCGGTTGAGGAAGAGCTTGTATGGTCTGAAGCAGGCTCCGAGGCAGTGGTACAGGAAGTTTGAGTCATTTATGGGGGAGCATGGTTATGTACGGACGACGTTGGATCACTGTGTATTTGTGAGGTATTTTGTCGAGGATGATTTCATCATTTTATTGCTCTATGTTGATGATATGCTATTAGTGGGTCGGAATGCCACTAGGATAGCGGAGTTGAAGCGCCAACTGGGCACAACCTTCTCTATGAAGGATTTGGACGCAGCGAAGACTATTCTTGGGATGGAGATCAGCCAGGGAGACAGAGTCCAAGCTGCTACATTTGTCCCAAAAGAAGTATATTCACCGGGTACTTCAGCGTTTCGGTATGGACGTGTAACCTCCGTTAATCGATTTCTTAATTTTTTTTAATTATTATTATTATTATTATTCTCTGAATTTTCTAGATCTTTGAAAATCGTAAAAATGATATATTTATGACCGTAATTGCCATCGGTCCTTGTTGGTCTTTGGGTTTGTAAAAACTATTTTTATGTGAGATGATAATTAATTATATTATCTGTCCATTTCGAGAAAATATATACGTAAGTTATAAATATTTTTTTATATAGAGAAAGTATTTTGTGAAGTTATGTTTTATAAACAAGATATTGATTTTACTAATTATTTAGTCTAATGATTTTTATGAATGGGAGGGTCATTCGTTTTCCCTCTCGTCGGATTAGGACCAATATCGGTCTTAACGTTAGCCTACCAATCATAGGCTTGATTGCAGGATAATTTTGATGGTTAGTGGCTAAATTACAGTTAGACAATAAATGATTTATTTATTTTAACATATGTGATTAGCTAGTAAATAATTACTAGATGAATTGTTAAATAATAATTTAACTAATTATTAACAGATAAATCAGTGAGAAGTTAGCAGTTAGCAGAGCATTAGTGTTAGTATGTTAGTTTTTCCACTAATTTTTCCTAGTTGCTATTACATTTACATTTTAGGGTTTTTTCCAAACTACCCTATATATAGACCCTCTTCACAATGCTACAAGGAAACTAATCCCTAAGTAAATTCCTAGCCGCCACACTCCTGTGCTTTCATCCTAACATCCCGGCCATAGCCAGCCAAGCCAGCACCACCTCCACCGTGTACTTCCCATACTTCCTCACCCCGACATAACATCTCCGACCACCACGGCTAGCCAGTGGTCGTCCCCACATCACAGCCCCTGCCACCACCACAAGAGACGACCACCATCACCACCGCCTCACTGCCATGGTCACAGCCCTCATTCCGACCACGGACAACCACCACCATTGGCCGAACTACAACCAAAACATCCGCCCACACCGACCACCCCTATCAGCCAGCATACCCGGTGACCACCCATCTCCGCACATTCCCCGCAGCTGCCCCGGCCACACTGGACCAACATCCTCCACTATATTCACAACCACCACCACCAGAAAAACACCACCACCATCAAAGCAACCACCAAAGGAGTAGAGGTGACCTCACCTGAGTCGAGCCGCATGTTTCCCCTTCCGTCACCCTATTTCCGGCGCGCCCCGCCGTCGAGCCCTACCGACAACCCCTGGTGCGTGTCGTCGGACTCACTCCGCCATGTCACCTTGACTTCCCGAGCCGCGTGCCACTTCATCCGCCCGGCCTCTCCTCCATGCGTCGTCGGAGCCCCTGGCTGAGAACCCGACTTCCCGAAGCCGGCACTGCCCTACCCAGTTCAGATCCGCCGTGCCAAGCCGCCTCCGGCGGGCCGACGATGAGCCACCACCGCCGCAGGGGTACTACCGCCAGATCCGGCCGCCCCAACACCTTCTGTGCGCCGCCAACGCGCTGGAGGCCGGCAACCCCAAGCCGCTGTCCGATGCCGACCCCAGCGGCACGCTCCGCCACCCACGCGCACGACCCCCTCGGTGAGCGCCCTCTTTCCTTCATCTCCAGCCATTTGAGATTTTTTGCAGTTGTTGACCTCCCCTATTCTTTATTTAAGGAGTTTTTTTTGAAGTGAGTGTGAGCAGCACTGCTTCCCTTCCCTTCATTTTTAATTTGAGAATTAAATATTGGAGAGAAGCAGATGTTGACCCCCTCTTCGTTTTCCATTTTTTTGAAAAAAAATAAATAAATAAATGTATATTATTATTATATTATTATATTATATTATTATTATTATTTTATTATTATATTATATATTATTATTATTAATGGTTGTTAGGGTTAGAATTAGTATAGAATGGGATCTAAATTGTGTGGGTTGCTTTCTCATGAGCTTTGGGCTCATTGATTTTATTAAACTATTTTTGGTTCATAAAAATACAAGATTTTGGGCTAAAATGTATAATTATGTTATTATAATAGATAATAGTGTAATTTAATTAGAATTTCAAATAGTATTCTGGTTAATAATTTTAGTTGAAGATTTAGTTTATGTTTTAGTAAAACAATAATTTTAGCTACTAGTATTTTATAAATACTTGATTAATTAACAATCATTTTTACTATTGGTTTTGACTATATATGTATACTTACGGTATTCTAGATATTTTCAAGATAGTTTTTGCCTAAGAATCCTACTTGACAAGTTGGAGTTTTAACTTAGAATATTATCTATATTTTCAATATACATATATCTAAATATATTATGATTTATAAAAAATATCAATAATAATAGTTTCTAATATTATATAATGATTTTCGAAATAGAATATCTGTAATTAGTTATACCATTTTTCTAAAATTTAAATCGTGACTATGATAGTCATTTTCTAATTCTTGATTAGAATATCGTGTCGAACTCTGATTTTAGACTTTTATATACTAAACTAGGCTATTTGGACTATTCTGGACTTATTGGACCCGTGCCATTTGGGACCATCTTGTGGAGCATAGCATGGTACCTACCTCGTGTCGCTCACGTCGACTCCAACCAAATCGAGGCGAGTATTCTCTGACCGTTTCATACTTGCTAGGACTGTATTCTTGCTCTAGATTAGTACTATATGGAAACACGATGGAAATACGGATTAGTACTATATGGATTTTCATACGATGTTATCCCCCTCGGGAGCATCGGATACATCATGTCATGTGCATTTCACTTTCATCATGTATTCCAGTGCTTTCACCATTCATGTGCACTCTCGTGTTTTATGTACTCTCATATTCACGGAGCCCTCATTTATACTCATGTGCACCCATTTATGGGCCCCCATGTGAAATCATGTACAATAACATAACTTGAACGGATCCTTGTGTATTGAATGGGGATGGAGGAGTAGAAATAGTCATGTGGACATTTCCAAAGTAGTGTAGCCATGTACAACCTCTCATGTTTATTATCAAGCCGTTCACATGTCTATCTTGTACTCTAAATCACTAGTTCACTGTAGCCCTTTACTTATAGTAGATATTCTTTACAGTCTTCTTTTACTTCATGTATATTCTCAGCGTTTCATGTATTTTACTCTATTGCCTGTATTATATTCCTGTCATGATATGAACTGCGTGAGATGTACTGTGCTCGCTCCCGTCCTGACTAGACCTGTTGATAAATTTTACAGATAGCTTGGAGGTTACCTGCTAGCTTAGAGGAGACACAGTAGAGGTTGGAGTAGATGGCTAGAGTTTTTCTTATTTTATTTTCAGTTGTCTTGAATTGTATTTATTTTTATGCTTGTTTGGGTTGGTGTTGATAACACCGAGATTTATTTCTCTCTGTTATACTTCTCTTGTGGATTCATAGTTATCTTATCGTGCCACTTCTAGTTTTGGTGATTGAGTTGTATCATGTTGTGATTGTCCTCCGTACAGAGAGTATTTCATATTGTATTTAAATTTAATTGTGACCTAGAACAGCATTCTACCGTCGATACTGCGGTGTAGGCTGGATGTACCCACTCGTGCCCTACACTGGGTGCGGGTCATGACAGGACGGGTCAAAGAAAGTGAGTTGCCCCCTTGCAGCCCACTTTAAGTTCACTGAGGAGCAGTGTCCATCTACCGAGGACGAAAAGGAAGATATGGAGCGGGTTCTATATGCTTCAGCTGTGGGGAGCCTTATGTATACTATGGTGTGTACGAGGCCAGACATTGCTCATGCAGTTGGCACAGTTAGTAGGTATCTTTCAAATCCTGGAAGGGTACATTAGAGTGTAGTCAAGTGGATTCTATGATACTTTCAGGGCACTGTCGATTGGAAACTTTCTTTTGGTGGTGACGAGTTCAAGCTGGTTGGGTATACCGATGCTGATATGGCTGGAGATGTAGACACGAGACGATCGACTTCGGACTATGTGATGATATTTGTCGGAGTAGCGGTATCGTGGTAGTCGCGGTTGCAGAAATGTGTTGCCTTGTCGATGACGGAGGCGAAATACATTGCGGCGACGGAGGCTTGCAAGGATCTACTGTGGATGAAGAAGCTATTGTAGGAAATGGGCCTGAAGCAAGAGCAATATACTTTGCTTTGCGATAGTCAGAGTGCTATTCACCTTGTGAAGAATCAGACATTTCATAGTCGGTCCAAGCACATCGAGACTCGGTATCATTGGATACGGGATGTGGTTGAGAAGAAGGACGCGGCGCTTGAGAAGGTTTATACTGATAACAATGGAGCGGACATGCTCACGAAGGTTCTACCCAGGGGAAAGTTTGAGTACTGCAGACAGATCGTCGGGATGACGACCTCCTCCATCTAGTTGTGAAGGAGAAGATTTATTAGAGTGGGTGGGTTTCCCAACCTATATGGCGAAGACCCCAGAGTGCGACGAGCGCCGTCTTTGTATCAGAGAAGCTCGGAGAGGTGACGAGGCCAGTCGGAGATGACGGAGATACTCGGGAGCTGCCAGAGGAGTGCTGAAGGAGGGGGCAGAGTTCGGGCCAAACTCTGTCCCAAGACAGAGTTCTGGCCGAACTCTGCCTTTTGGTTCTAGAACCTTGCTGGTTGCCAAACACAAAGTTTTGGCCGAACTCTGCCCCAGGATAGAGTTTTGGCCAAACTCTGTGTCGTTGGGGTTGAAATGTTTTTCAGGGTGATTGATCACCATTGGATCGTATCCTACGGTTTAGGTTTTGCTGCGGATTAGGGGGTTTATACATGGTTATTCCTAACCCTAATATAACACAACATTAAAGAACAAGAGAGAAAAGAGGCAAGAGTGCCATTGCAACTTTGGAAGAAAAGAATGAGGATTGAAGGCCATTTTCGAAGGAGGATCGTGTTCGTGTAATATCTACTCGTCGTCTTTGTTCTTCGTAGCCTTGTAATCATTATTCTTGCTTCTAAGTGTTGTGGGGATCCGATTTGGATCGGAGAAATTTGTAGAGGGTGTACTCCTTTATTTCATTAGTAAAGGCTTTTTAGGGTTGGACTCCGATCGTCCCGTGGTTTTTTTCGCAAGGGTTTTCTACTTCAAAAATTCTCTGTATCTGCATGGTTTGTTTTGGTGTTTTGGTTCGTGCGTTGTATTGCTCGGTTCTCTCGCAGGTACTCCCTAATTTGGGGAAAGGTTTCCGCGTTTCTTTCCAACAATTAGAAGGGTCAATTTCTTGTAAGATATTTTTGCCATATTGTTAATTTAATTATACAAAAATGCCTTCAATTTTTTTAAGTGAATTTAGAAAATGTTAGACCATATCTAATTAGTTTAAACACTTCACCAAGTAGTCAACAAGAGTATAAAATATTATGTGCACAATATAATAGTAGATTTGTTAAGGATGTATCACATAGATAAAATTCTACGTATTTGGTGTTAAAATCATGTCTTAAATATAAAGATGTTATATACACTAAATTAATGCAAGTAGTACTTAGCAATTAATTGATAATGATTTGTTACTTGTTACTTCAATATTTGAATTTTTAGAATTTTTACAATATTGCATATATTTTATCCAGAGTTTAAGAAAATATGAATATTAAGATAGAAATAGAAACTAAAGAATCTTTAGATGCTTTAATTAGTATATATAAAGAAAATGTTATTGAAATGACTCGATCAAATTGTTCAAGCTAGTAGTAGCTCTAGTTTAATTTCCATGTTATCCCATGCCAGGAGTATACTAGAAAGAAAGAAAGAAAAATAATCTTTCTTGCCAATTACTCAAGAATTGTTCTTGTATTTAAACAACTAGAATGAATATAAGACTGATCTTGGATCATATTTTCAATTTTAGATGATGAAAAATATACGAAAAAATTATCCTATACTTTCTACTTTGGCAATTATCTTATGATGGTCTCGGTATTCACGATAGCATCAGAATATTGTTCTAGACAAAGTTCAAAAATGCTAATCAAGAAAAGAAGTAGATGTTAGAAAAAAGTTATTGTTTTTTTTTTTGAAATCCTGTAAACAACCAAAATAAAACAAATTTAAATGCAACAGATGTTAGAGATATTTTGGAAGCCGGCATTTGCTTTCTAGATTGAATTTGTGCGCAAAAAGTGGAGTCAATACTTAATAGTTGAAAGTGTCGGCATCTTGTAGAGTTGGATCAATATTTTTAGAAATCGAAGATTTGAAGATAAATCGCAACAAAGATTCAAAAAAGAGTGATATACATGAAGACTCAGAAGACCGCATATCAAATTAAAGATAAAATTTGTAGTTTTACTCTTTCAGCTTCTCTAAATATAAATTAAAAAATTCAAATAAATAAAATTAATAAAGTTTATTTATTTTCTTATATACCGTCAAAGCCCAAAGCACATAGCCAAAAGTCCAATCATTTTTTGATTTTTTTTTAAAAAAAACTCGGATTGTACTGTTTTGCTTGTAAACTCACAAATTCGACTACATAATTCAGAATAGAATAATGCAATTTGTTCCTCCAAATTATTTCTCCAAGTCATCCCTCCTTACGTGGGAGCTGACGTGACATGTTGATGTGGCAGCTGACATGACAGATTTTAAAAATTAAAATTAAAATTAAAATTAAAATTAAATTAAAAAAATTAAAATTAAAATTAAAGTTAAAATGAACGTTAAAATGAGGAAAAAAGAGATTATAATCTCACAGTTTTTCATAGATGAGTTCAAAAAATTAGGATGTAACATCATGAGTCCATTTTATTTACGCACCAAAACTAGTAGCGGTAAGCTTCGGTGTAATAGGTCGATATTTGGCCGAATTTTCGATATTTTTTAAAATTGTTATTTAAAAAATCAATTTCAAAATCGTACAATTATGAATCGGTTTTTTTGGTTTCGGTTAAATCGGTATTCGGTCAATTTTTGTTCAGTATCAATATTTTATCATAACATTCGATCAATCAACACACTTATATTATGGAACCTCTTAATCTAGAAATATAATTTTTTATCTTTTAGAAGCATTAAATTTAAAGCCAAGCCTCTACAGACCTAACAATTAGTCAAATTTATTACAACAATACATAACAACTAACAAGTCGCGTACACCTACAAATGAGCTCAAAAGATCAAACGCGATCACTAAGTTAAAGTACACCAAAATTCAATTCAAATTTCTATGAAAACACAAAAATATAAGCTCAAAAGATCGAAAACTCAAATTTAGTGTTCTTAACATAACTTCAAGTCCAACAAAATTTCTTCTAAGTTCTAAGAAACTAATTATCAACTAAAACAAAGATAAAAATGACATAAAATTAATCACGAACAATATTCTAAGAATATATATATATAATATATATATATATATATATATATATATATATATATATATATGTAGGAAATAATAATGCCTTGTTCTCATTGATAGGGTTTGTTACAATATATATAGTGCCTACATTTGGACTTATGGGCCATGGGCCATATTTACATTGCAAATATAATCTAACAATCTAACACCCCCCCCCCTCAAGTTGGAGCATGCAAGTCACAAATGCCCAACTTGGGAAGGAAAGAATCAAACACATGCTTTCCAAGAGACTTAGTGAAGATGTCAGCCAGTTAAGAAGAAGTAGGAACATGCGAGGCTATTACGGTGCCATCTCGAATAGCATCGCGAACAAAATGCAAATCCACCTCAATATGCTTACTGCGCTCATGAAATACCGGTTCTGAGCCAGGTGCAGGGCGGACTGACTGTCACAATACACCGACATAGCAGACTCCTGGCGAACGTCCAAACACACCAATAACTCCTTCAACCATTTTAACTCACAACAAGCGCAGCAAGAGATCGGTATTCAGCTTCAGCGAAGATCGGAAAACAGTTGATTGCTTCTTGGTCTTCCAAGAAATAGGAGATCCCCCAGAAACACCAACCAGCCTGTAACAGAGCGGCGAGTCAAGGGACAACTAGCCCAGTCGAAATCACACCAACCAGAAAGACGGAGATCACAATCAGCTTTCAAAAGAATACCCTGTCTCCGGTGCATGTTTGAGATATCTGACAACTCTCAAAGCAGCATGCCAATGATCTTGTCGAGGCTCCTGTAAGAATTGAGACAAGATATGCACAGCATAGGCTAAGTCAGGGCGAGTAAATGATAGATAAATCAATCTTCCAACCAGCCTCCGATAAGTCCCTGTATCCTCCATCTTTGGACTAGTTGATTCTGCCAGCTTGTGATTGGGCTCCATGGGAAAGCCAGCAGGTCGAAACCCCATCAAGCCGCATTATGAAATGATGTCCAAAGCATACTTCCTTTGACACAAGGAAATTTCTTCTGCACTCCGAGCCACCTCTATGCCAAGAAAGTATTTCAACACACCAAGGTCCTTCATGTAAAAGCAAGAACTAAGGTACTTTTTCAAAGCATCTAAAGCACCTGTGTCATTACCAGACACAATCATGTCATCCACATAGATCAAAACATGCAACTCTACCTTCCTTTTAAAAAAGAGAAAAGGGAATAATCGGAATGAGATTGAGTAAATCCATAGGATATCAGAGAAGCAGCAAGCTTAGCAAACCAACAACGTGGTGCCTGTTCAATCCATAAAGTGACTTATGCAGGCGACACACTTTGTTGGGTTCATTATGCGAAAAACTTGGCGGCAACTTTATATACACTTCTTCTGTCATATCTCCATGAAGAAAAGCATTGTGCACATCTATCTGGTGCAAAGTCCATCCTCTCATAGCTGCCAGCCAAGAACGCCCGAACTGTAGGCATCTTAGATGCCGGGGCAAATATCTCTGAATAGTCGATCCCCTCAACCTGATGATTATCGAACACAACCAGCCGTACCTTTAAGCGCTCAACACTGCCGTCGGATTTGTACTTTATTTTGTATACCCATCTACTTCCCAATGCTTTCTTTCCATGAGGCAAATCGACAAGACTCCATGTCCCATTATCTTCCAGAGCCCGTATTTCAGTTTGCATAGCCGTGCGCCAGCCTAAATCTTGCGAGGCCTGGCGATATAAAGTAGGCTCAATACCTGCAGTGATAGCTGCAAGAAAATCTCTGTGTCCTGCAGTAAATATGTCATAACTTAGAAATTGTGTTAGAGGATACGAAGTACCTGAGGAAGTGACGGGAACAGATGAACTATGGTGAAGGGGGGACTTTTACTTCGAACAGCATTTGTCACAAAATCCTGTAAGCATACTGGCTGGGATTTCTTTCTCATTCCTCTTCCCAATACTACCTCGTCGGGCACCTCTAGCAACACTGTATCCCCTGTATCATCAGTAGTATCCGCATCACCCCCAGCAGACTCTCTTGTCAATACTTCTGCATCTACCTGTGCATCCTTGCTACTCGGTGCCGAGCCACCAGCAACCACTCCGGCCTCAGCAACCATAGCAGGCACCATCCCAAAAGCCTCTATATCGTCTCCCGGCACCTCAACAGATGTATTGCGTGTTGTAGAAGATATCTCGCTAGCAGATCCACACCCAGGAAATTCATTTTCATAAAAAGTAACATCACGGGACACAAAAAAATTCACCAGTCTCCAAATCATAGAGTTTCCATCCCTTTTTATCAAGTGGATACCTAACAAAGATACATTTTCTGCTCCTGCTAGCAAATTTATCATGTCGGGATTTCAAATCATACGTATAGCACAGATACCCAAAAATACGTAGATGATCATACGAAGGAGCCGAACCATATAAAACTTCATAAGGAGACTTAAAGTGCAAGATACTAGAAGGGGTTCTATTTATCAAATAACATGCACCCAGAACACATCCCCCCCCAAAAAAATCTACGTAAAGAGAACCCTGAAATTTTAATGCCCTGGCTACATTTAAAATATGTCGATGTTTTCTTTCCACCCTTCCATTCTATTGAGGTGTCCCAACACAGGATGTTTGGAACAATATTCCTTGAGATAAAAATAATCTCGTAAACAATTAAATTCAGTGCCATTGTCACTCCGCACCCGACGGATATCAGCCCCAAACTGACGCTTCACCATAGCAATGAATTTAAGAAACGCAAAAAAAATAGCACATTTATCCGTTAATAAAATAACCCAAACAGCTCTAGAAAAATCATCCACCAAAGTTAAAAAATATCGTGCCCCATTAGATGACGGAACACTATACGGTCCCCACAGATCACAGTGTATAAGTTCAAAGCATTTCAAAGCACGACTACTACTATCAGGAAAGGCATCACGAGTCTGTTTAGCTTGATGACAAATATCACAAGCCGTATGAGAAAACACACTACTACCAGAGAGAAAAGGTAAAGTCTGCATTACTTTATCTGAAGGATGCCCCAGTCTACTATGCCAAACCTCAGAATCACTCTCTTTGCATGCCAGGATCACTGAAGCCAAAGAAGCTGGAACCTCCCCCAAGAAGTAAAGTCTACCCCTTTGTTCACCTGCTCCAATCACCATCCTCGTACTTCGGTCCTGAACAAAACACAAATCAGGAGTAAATAACATATCACAATTTCTGGCACCAATCAATTGGGAGACAGAGATCAAATTGCAAGTCAATGTCGGAACATAAAGAACATCCGTCAACACCAACGAAGCAGTCAAAAATACTTTGCCTATCAGAACAGCCTCAATAGTGCTTCCATCAGGCAAAATTACAGGACAGACAGGGCCCTCAAAGCAATCAACTAAACAGTCACGAGAGCCTGTCACATGAAGAGTAGCCCCAATATCGAATATCCAAGGGACAGAAGAATTTTTACCCATCAGACGATCAGAGTTTGAAGAACCAGGGTTGGAAGAATTGTCGTTACCCAGCAAGCTCATCAGTTTCTGCCATTGTTCACCTGAGAGTGGTGAAGGATACCCTCCATGCATCATATCCGTCGCGACATGATGAACAACCCCGGCACCACCAGCACCACGTCCCCCATCACATCTCTGCGGTTGTGCCGGGCCTCTGCCACCACCAGCACCATGTCCGCCCTCACACCGAGGATGAGTCTCCCACCACTCTGGATAGCCAATCTTGGCAAAGCAAGTTGCAACATCATGACCTATTTTCTTGCAATGAGTACAGATCATACCTGATTTGTCCCTGGAATCTGAGGTTCTATTATTAGAAGTAGTAGAAATACGAGGTGAAGTCTTGATAGCCAGCGCCATCACCTCCTCAGTAGCAGATTGAGATTTTCGCATATCCTCCTCCTCCTCACGGACTGCCTGGTATGTCCGATCTAAACTTGGCTGAGGATCCTGAGCCAGGAGATTAGACCGGGTATGACCATACAACTCAGCATTCAACCCATACATAAAGTCCTGAAAGTGGTCTTCATCCCTCATAGCCTGTAGCTTTGCAGCAAGTTCACCACAGGTACAAGTAGGCAATGGGAAATAAGTAGCTTGTTCATCCCACAAAGACTGCAAATTTTCAAAGTAGGTTTCCACAGACATCGACGCCGTTTGTTTGCACTCGGCCAAAGCCACCTTAATTTGTTGCTTCCGAGTGCCATTGCTAACAACAAATCTTTTCTCCAACAAGTTCCACAATGGATAAACCTCCTCAAAGTACGGCAAAGATTTCTTCAGAGATGGATCAATGGTATTAAGAACCCATTGAACCAACAGCGCTTGCACGCATCTCCAATCAAGCAATTTACTAGCATCATTAACAGGTTTGACTTCAGTACCTTCCAGAAAAGTGATCTTCCGCCTAGAGATCAGGGAGAGACGTATCGACCGAGACCACTCAGCATAGTTCGGTCCACGAAAAGCAATAGGAGTAATGATATTTCCTGGTTAATCAGCAGAACTCAGGAAATATGGATCCTTCGGATTAGGATAATTTGGGTTGTGTGCAACGCCACCGCCAGTCGCGACGGAATAGCTAGATGCAGCATCATCTGCCATTAACATTCGATCAATTTTTTTTAGTATCGATATTTTTGTTTAGTATCGATATTTTACTAATTAACATTCGATCAATCAACACACTTGTATTATGGAACCTCTTAACCTAGAAATATAATTTTTTTATTTTTTAGAAGCATTAAATTTAAAGCCAAGCCTCTACCAACCTAACAATTAGTCAAATTTATTACAACAATACGTAACAACTAACAAGTCGTATACACCTACAAATGAGCTCAAAAGATCAAACACTGTCACTAAGTTAAAGTACACCAAAATTCAATTCAAATTTCTATGAAAACACAAAAACATAAGCTCAAAAGATCGAAAACTCAAATTTAGTGTTCTTAACATAACTTCAAGTCAGGGCCGGCCCTGAGCAATTGGGAGCCCGAGGCGAAACATACAAAATGGGCCCTCATACATAATGTAAAAAAAAGTATAAAGAAAAAAAATTGATGTAGTCAAGATTTGAACCAAGGATCTATTAAATATAAGTCTAGCATTGTAACCACTACACCACAATGCTTTCTATTAAAAAAGACATGATACATATTAGTTCTATTATAGACAATTCCATGTTGGTGCCCCGGCCCTTTCGTCAGGGGGCCCTGGGTCGTCGCCCGGCCTGCCCTGGGCCGTCGCCCGGCCTGCCCTGGGCCGGGGCCGCCCCTGCTTCAAGTCCACCAAAATTTGTTCTAAGTTCAAAGAAACTGATTATCAACTAAAACAAAGATAAAAATGACATTAAATTAATCATGAACAATATTCCAATGAAGAATATATATATATATATATATATATATATATATATATATATATTTGATAAAACCACTTCCAAAGTTGTTTCTATTGAATATATAGATGAATGATGTAATCGAACATACCCAAACCCAAACCATAAACAGTTATAAGATTTGGTTTCGGATATTACATAAACGCGTGAATCTGGCAAATCAAGATACGTCGGAATAAATAAATTTGGAATATTTATCATTAACTATAGCTTATTTAATCTTGGTTTATAAAAGGAAAGGGGGACGTCCCCTACATATTCTGATATAAATTATGTTGTTCTGGATTAAATTTGGATTCAAAGTTCAAACTGTATTTGTTAATCTGATCTTTATGTAGTCGGAGCAATCCAACGCCTTCTAGTATAGCAGGTTTATGTGTATATAATCGAACATACCCAACACCTTCTAATATTTATCATTAACTGTCTTTTTCTTCCCTTATTCTCATAAGTACTAACTAGCTGGTCTTATATTCCCCCTTGGTTAGTTACTTGTTGATCTTGAGTCATGGCTGGCGAAGTTCCAAAGCAGGTGATCTTACGTAGTCTCGACGGCAAGGAGTTCGTGTTGGACGCGTCTGTGGCTATCAACTCGTCGGTGACGTTGAAAAACATTATCGAGGACGATTGTGCCGAGTCGGTCGTTCCCCTCCCGAACGTGCACAGCTCCACTCTCGCCAAAGTTATCGTGTACTGGAAGCGCCACAATTCTGCAAGTAGCGAAGACAACGCCGATGTGGATGCACTGAAGGCGTGGGACAGGGACTTCGTTAAGATGGAGCGCGACGAGCTTTTTAACGTGACCATGGCCGCCAACTACCTTGACTCGAAGTCGCTGATGGACTTACTCTGTGATTCTCTGGCTGAGAAAGTGAAGGTGATGTCCGTTGAGGAGGTCAGAGACTATTTTAATATCGAGAACGATTTTACTAAAGAGGAGGAGGCCAAGATCAGAGAAGAAAATGCCTGGGCTTTCGAATAGTGATTCTTCACGTGTCGACCATTGACATTAATAATTTAGTTTTTTTTTTTTTTTCCTTTTCTTCTCCTTTCCTTATAGAGAGTTGCAAATTTTTTATTACTTAATGTATCTTGAACCTTTTTGTTTTCTTCTTCATTAATCTTATTTACTCTAAGTCATGAAGCTTATTTATAGGAGGTGCATAGAATTAATCTTCTTCTTATTCAATATATGGAAGTTAACTTTTGATACAGATGTGATGATCAGAAGTTAATAAAATTTGTTACTAGCTGGTACTAAGATTTTGTGTAGGTATGATTTTATCTGGTGTATAAATTATAAATTCTATGATGGTAAGGATTCAGAATGGAACGAACTTATTGTGATCTTAAATATTAGAAACAAAGGACGATGCCATTGATCCATGCATGTGATGATGGGATTTTTTAACTTCGCTAAATAGACTCTAAGAAATCCATCAAAGATTGCAGATGATGGTAACATGTTTAGACCACAGTGTCCGGGCTCTAAATGGTAACTAGTAATCAAAACGTGAGCTAAGTCACCAATTCGACTTAATTTTGCTTGTTAAGTCTCCAATTCGACTACAAAAACTCGAACAAGAACTTAGAATGAGTACATTAATATGAATATGACACTTGAATTACACTAACATTGAAATTATGCTAATTTTTCTCTTTAAACAATTGAACAAAAAAAATCAAGAGACTAGGTGCCAGTCCGAAAAATAAGCAAAGTCTCAAACAAATGTTTTACTTCAAGTCTGCCATTTTTATCATTATAGAAATATAAAATATTATGTATATTTTATATGAATAATTGGAGTTTTTATTCCTTAAATTACAAAAATTAAGAATGCACCAGCCGGGAATCGAACCCGGGTCTGTACCGTGGCAGGGTACTATTCTACCACTAGACCACTAGTGCTCAATGGTTTTACTTATTTTAGATCCCTTTTCATCTATGAATAAATATAAGAATTTTGAACCAGTGGGCCACTTGTACTTGAGTACCTTCAACTTTATAGTTCTCCAAATTGCACCCTCACTTATGATCCGTTTGGTTAGTTTAAACGTGTAATCAACCATATACTAATGTCAATGGATTCATAAGTTTGGTTTACCATATAGTGTAATGTAATTGAATTGATAATACAATATTTTTTTAAAAAATACAATGTAAAGTTATGAAATAAATCAATTAAATAAAAATAATAATAAATAATAATAAAGGGAAAAAATTGTTTTGTCCTTCTCTAAAAAAAGATTATAAGTGACCAAAAACAAAAAACTACCAAAAAAAGACCAAATGACAAACGAACAAAATGGAACAAAGACAAAAAAGGAAAAAAAAATCAAAAAGGAAAATTTCCCAAAACAAATAAAACAACAAAAGGATTGGAAACAAAAAAAAAGAAAAGAAAAAAATAACTCAATTAAATAAATCAAAAATAAAGAAATATAAAATATAAAATAAAAAACAAGAAATAATAAAATAATAAAAATAAATAAATAAAGCGATAAAATGTTTTGTCCTTCTCCTAAAAAAGATTAAAAATGATCCAAAAAAAAAATGATCAAAATAAAAGAGGAAAAAAAAATGGCAAATGAACAAAATGGAAAAAAAAAATTAAAAAGGAAAAAAAACAATCCAAATGGAAAATGACCAAAAACAATAAAAATGACAAAAAGATAAAAGGAAAAAAAACCATCAAAAATGAAAAAAAAAGGTCAACAGCGACCAAAAACCGACAAAAAGGCAAAATGACAAAAAAAGCAAAAATGAAAAAGACCAAAAACGAAAATTGATCAAAAATGAAAAAAGGGGCTAAATAACGACCGAAATGACAAAAAGTACAAATGGAATAGACCAAAAGAAGAAAAAAATATCAAAAACAAGAAATCAAAAGCAACAAAAAACCTACCAAAAACGACAAAAAAGAACAAAAACCGATCCAAAATGATAAAAAAAACGAGGAAAAACCAAAAATGACAAAAATGAAAAGAGTAAAAAAAAGGGTCACAAACGACAAAAAACGATAAAAAAGGAAAAAGAAAATGACAAAAATGATAAAAACGACAAAAAGATAAAAAATGACCAAGGACGAAAAAAAAAGAAAAAAAATCCTTTCGCTAGTTTTTTTTTTTTTTTGCAAGGGCAATAATCGTGGATGGTAATCATGGCATGATCATTTACCCAACGCTCTTTTTTGAAATACATAAACATAATCTTTTTCTTTAGAGTACAAAAATGTTGTTTGAGTTTGTACATGCAACCCACAGAGTGTTCTTTCACAAACATAAAACTGTGTACTAGCTTAGATCATACTTGTAGGCAAACAGATGTTTCACTAACGTACATGAAGGAGGCTTAGGGTTCATGAACTCTAAATAGGCGAATAACAGTCTTGTTGTCCGACTTGTTTGGCGATTCATTACAAATCAGAACCAGCTGTGGGTATGACTCCTCCAAGGTAAGTATCTTCATAACAATTTCTTTTGGAATGTGCAGAAAACTCGCAGAAGCTCGCCAACATGTTGTTGTATAATTTGTAAAAAAAAACCAACTTTCAATGTCTTTTATTGTATTAATGGTTGATGTTAATTCCTATTAACTATTACCTATTATTATCCATTTTACTGGTTGTTTAATCCTAATAAATTATACTAATTCTATAGATTAATTGTTATCTATTATTATCCATTTTATTGGTTGTTTAATCCTAATAAATTATATTAATTCTATAGGTTAATGGTTGTCTATTATTATTCATTTTATTGGTTGTTTAATCCTAATAATAAATATTAATTCTATAGGTTAATGGTTGTCTATATAATGCATACTTTGTCTTGTTGAATGGACATCTTTGAGAGCAACAACCATATGATTCTCCTCCTTTTCTTCCTCCACAAATCGCTACCATATGATTTATACTTTTCTATTTCAATCGCTTCTACTCTGGGCAAGAGCTAAGTTCAGGTCGTTCTCCCGAAACCATGTGCGGTTACGGGAAGTCGGTAGCAAGAGGGTTTACCTCTAGGAGGATTCGAGAGGATGTCTGCACATCAACCTCGAATAATCTCGTAAGGAAGTGCTTCGTGCATGACTTCTCCGTAGACCGGTATTTCTTACCTTTTTATTATTTTGTTACTCTATATTTCACGATGATAAAAAATTTCTTCTAATAATCTAAGAGATTATTCATGTGATTATTTGGCATATCTTGATTAACATTTGGAATTGTGATTCATATTGTTTCCATACTGTTACAACCAGGTATTATTAAAAAAAACAATAGAATATTGTTTTAGACATGAATAAAGGTCGATAGTCTATTACATACTTTTAGATACAGTTTTGGACATGAATAGAGATCGATTGTCTATTATGAATCAATGTAAAAGTACATGTATAAGTTGGCTAGTTTTGTTTATACACTAGAAATTTAATTTTGTTTTTTGCTTTCACGTACTGCAATGATAATACCAGCTTTATTTAGTCAAAAATTAAGTTATAATTTTCAGCATGTGGGCGCCACATATTACGATCAGCTCAAACTACGCTTACTTAATTGCCAATATTGAGATAATTAATTGGTTTATACACTGTAAAGAGGAAACACCGATCATGCATGTTTCTTATCTTTGACCATCATTTGGCAAGTATCTATTTTGAGAAGTCCTCTTTTTTATATTGAATGAGAATATCATACTAGTTTTTTTTCTCCTTCTTTTTCTTATAAAAGAAATTATGCAGAAAATATATGTTGCGGACAATTTTTTCATTATTATCACATATTGTACTTTGCATTCCATACAGTTCTTTTAATTTGATTCTATATTGGGTACCATGTTTCTCTTAAAAATTTATCCTATACTTTCTACTTTGGCAATTATCTTATGATGGTCTCGGTATTCACGATAGCATTAGAATATTGTTCTAGACAAAGTTCAAAAATGCTAATCAAGAAAAGAAGTAGATGTTAGAAAAAAAGTTCTTGTTTTTCTTTTTGAAATCCTGTAGACAACCAAAATAAAACAAGTTTAAATGTAACAGATGTTACGAGATATTTTGGAAGTCAGCATTTGCTTTCTAGATTGAATTTGTGCGCAAAAAGTGGACTCAATACTTAATAGTTGAAAGTGCCGGCATCTTGTAGAGTTGGATCAATTTTTTTAGAAATCGAAGATTTGAAGATAAACCGCAACAAAGATTCAAAAAAGAGAGATATACATGAAGACTCAGAAGACTGCATATCAAATTGAAGATAAAATTTGTAGTTTTACTCTTTCAGCTTCTCTAAATATAAATTAAAAAAAATTCAAATAAATAAAATTAATAAAGTTTATTTATTTATTTTCTTATATACCGTCAAAGCCCAAAGCACATAGCCAAAAGTCCAATCATTTTTTGATTTTTTTTAAATCTCAGGTTGTACTGTTTTGCTTGTAAGCTCACTAATTCGACTACATAATTCAGAATAGAATAATGCAATTTGTTCCTCCAAATTATTTTTTCAAGTCATCTCTCCTTACGTGGCAGCTGATGTGACATGTTGATGTGGCAGCTGACACGACAGATTTTAAAATTAAAATTAAAATTAAAATTAAAATTAAAATTAAAATTAAAATTAAAATTAAAATTAAAACTAAAACTAATATTAACATTAACCATAATATTAATATTAACATAACATTAATATTAATATTAATATTAATATTAATATTAATATTAATATTAATATTAATATTAATATTAAAATTAATATTAACAAATATTAACATGAAAAAATTGGATAATTAATTTTTTGGGTTAAAATTTGTCATGTCAGCTACCATGTTAGATGACACGTAATATTATTTAACATGTCACGTCTGCTGCCACATAAGGAGGGATGGTTTGGAAAGACAATTTGGAGGTACAAATATCATTACTCTTCATAATAAAAAATTTAATATGAATGTGACACGTGAATTCCACTAACATTAAAATTGTGCTGATTTTACTGAATAGGCGGTTGAGGAAATAAAGAGATTGTAATCTAACAGCTTTTCATAGATGAGTTCAAAAAATTAGGATGTAACATCATGAGTCCATTTTTATTCACCCACCAAAACTAGTAGGGGTGAGCTTCGGTATAATAGGTCGGTATTTGGCCGAATTTTCCGTATTTTTTAAAAATTGTTATTTAAAAAATCAATTTCAATATCGTACAATTATGAATCGGTTTTTTCGGTTTCGGTTAAATCGGTATTCGGTCAATTTTGGT
The DNA here is from genome assembly GCA_029216955.1 of Iris pallida. Lineage (NCBI taxonomy): Eukaryota > Viridiplantae > Streptophyta > Magnoliopsida > Asparagales > Iridaceae > Iris > Iris pallida. Next base: position 51,795 of record JANAVB010035929.1, on the reverse strand, counting down.
TTAGTATCGATATTTTACTAATTAACATTCGATCAATCAACACACTTGTATTATGGAACCTCTTAACCAAGAATTTTTCTTTTTTATTTAAAAGCATTAAATTTAAAGCCAAGCCTCTACCAACCTAACAATTAGTCAAATTTATTACAACAATATGTAACAACTAACAAGTCGCATACACCTACAAATGAGCTCAAAAGATCAAACACGATCACTAAGTTAAAGTACACCAAAATTCAATTCAAATTTATATGAAAACACAAAAACATAAGCTCAAAAGATCGAAAACTCAAATTTAGTGTTCTTAACATAACTTCAAGTTAGGGCCGGCCCTGAGCAATTGGGGGCCCGAGGCGAAACTTACAAAATGGGCCCTCATACATAATGTAAAAAAAAATATAAAGAAAAAAAAATTATTGTAGTCAAGATTTGAACCAAGGATCTACTAAATATAAGTCTAACATTGTAACCACTACACCACAATGCTTTCTATTAAAAAAATCACATGATACATATTAGTTCTATTATAGACAATTCCATGTTGGTGCCCCCTTTCGTCAGGGGGCCCTGGGCCATCGTCCGGCCTGCCCTGGGCCAGGGCCGCCCCTGCTTCAAGTCCACCAAAATTTGTTCTAAGTTCTAAGAAACTGATTATCAACTAAAACGAAGATAAAAATGACATAAAATTAATCATGAACAATATTCCAATGAAGAATATATATATATATATATATATATATATATATATATATATATATATATATATATATATATATATATATATAATATTTGATAAAACCACTTCCAAAGTTGCTTCTATTGAATATATAGATGAATGATGTAATCGAACATACCCAAACCCAAACCATAAACACTTATAAGATTTGGTTTCGGATATTACATAAACCCGTGAATCTGGCAAATCAAGATACGTCGGAATAAATAAATTTGGAATATTTATCATTAACTATAGCTTATTTAATCTTGGTTTATAAAAGGAAAGGAGGACGTCCCGTACATATTCTGATAGAGCAATCCTACGCCTTCTAGTAAAGCAGGTTTATGTGTGTATAAGCCATGGAGACCTAGTTTTTTTCTTCCCTTATTCTCATAAGTACTAACTAGCTGGTCTTATATTCCCCCTTGGTTAGTTACTTGTTGATCTTGAGTCATGGCTGGCGAAGTTCCAAAGCAGGTGATCTTACGTAGTCTCGACGGCAAGGAGTTCGTGTTGGACGCGTCTGTGGCTATCAACTCGTCGGTGACGTTAAAAAACATTATCGAGGACGATTGTGCCGAGTCGGTCGTTCCCCTCCTGAACGTGCACAGCTCCACTCTCGCCAAGGTTATCGAGTACTGGAAGTGTTGGAATTGTCTTCAAAAACTTCGGATTAAAATCTGCAAGAAAATACTTTGAATTAAAATTACCGGCCTTCGAGGAAGTCGTGCACGTAGCACTGCCCTAAGAGTTAGCTCGGGTCTATGTGCAGACCGTATCCGAACGCTCCTAGTGGTAAAATCCCCGCTTCACTGGAATCTCCTTGCCGCACACGACTTGGAGAGAGCGACCCCGACTTAGCTCTGCCCAGAGCAACGAAGAACAACAGCAGTAATACGAAGGAGACGAAAATTTGAGAGAGTGAGAAAATAATTTCTGTGTAAAAAGAAAGGAGAAAGAGCAAGATATTTATAGGCGCTTGCCAATAGCTAGGAGAATAATGGAAGATTAAAAGCCAATTAAAGTGAACATTACAGAATGTTTAAAGCACAAAATTCATATGGTTCATTGAACCTGGACGAAATTTGATTAGCGAACGTTACAAAATTTTAAAAAATTGTAACTGTCAGAATTTTAGAAAAGAGCAAAAATCTTTTAGGGTCTCGGCCGGAACCCGAAGAGAAAATCGAATCGGCATTCGGCGCCCGCAGATGTGGGTACGTACCCGCACCCGTTACGCGCGTCGAACCGAACCGAACCGAGCCGAGCCGGGCCGGGCGGCGGCGGCGGCGCGCGCGGCCCATGGAGCTCCCACACACAACTTCAAAGAAGCACAATGGGGGAATGTAATATAAGCACCACTAACTATCCTCCCATTTTCGATGTGGGACTAAAAAAAGGAGGAGTTTGAGCTCCACAGCCAACAATCCCCTCCCCCAAAATGTCAAATTCCGAGGTGATAGAAGGAAAGAAAGATAAAGACTGAATAAGAGAATTTCTGGGCAGTTGTATACTATGCATAAATGAGATGGACTACAGCCTTGAATCTCACGTAGTGACTATTGTCTTTGTCTGAAGAAGAGCTTGATGGACTATGCCTTGAATCAGTCTTCTTGAACCAGATTCAGACCATAGTACACATAGTACGCTAGAGGTACTTGGGTCTATCGGGTGGCGCGTTTGGTTGGCCATGCGCACTTTTACACATTCATGAAAGTTGTCTAGGATCGCCCTGTCCTATAGTCGCGGCCCTCACGACTTCTCATATAGGTAAGTCCTTAAGGGTTGGTGATAGGAATCAACCCTGCATATCATGCTTGGACTTATTAAGAGTTTAAACTCAACCTATCCATATCACAAAAGGAACACTGTCACCATAGGGATGAGGTATGAATGTACACATGTACAGCCTCCTGGGCTTTGATTTTAAAGAGAATTTAATCTCAGGTCAGTGTTCCGTAATAGTCACCTAGTCCAGCTTGTTTCTACCCATTGAACCGGCTTCTTGGAATCTCCAGTCAGACTCGGTTGGGTTGCCACTGCTGGTGACTATACTATGGGCTTAACCCCATCCCCCTCGATGATTCTAGGATCAATGTCCTAGACAGACCCTTCGTCAAGTGGTCTGCAAGGTTCTTTTCTGACTTTATATAGTCAAGAACCACATATTTGCCCAATAGGCTCTTTATTGACTTGAAGCGCAGCTGCAGGTTCCTGTTCATCTTAGCATTCACAGAATCATGCTTTAGTAGTTCTATAACAAATTTATTATCACAGTTTATAGAAATAGCAGGAATAGGATGAACAGAAACAGGTATATGCATAATAAGATTTCTCAGCCATTCGGCTTCTGTACATGTAGTATCCAAAGCTATCATTTCAGAGTCCATTGTACTTCTGGCTATGATAGTTTGTTTACATGATCCCCAGGAGATTGCATCTCCTGCTAGGGTAAAAACATATCCAGTAGTGGATTTCACATCATGTGAATCAGTTATCCAATTTGTATCGGAGTAACCTTCTATGATATCAGGGTGTCTAGAATAATAAAGTTTATAATCTAGAGTACCCTTAAGATATCTAAATACTCTGTCCAATGCAGTCCAATGTGACTGATTTGGGTTACTAGTATACCTACTTAATCTTCCAATAGCAAATGTAATGTCAGGTCTGGTCCTATTTGTTATGTACATAAGGGACCCTATCATCTATGAATATCTATGTTGTTCTATAGGAGATCCTTCATTCTTCTTGAGAATAACATTGCTATCATATGGAGTAAGGGCAGGTTTTTTGTCAAAATACTCAAACTTTCTTAGCATTTTCTCAATTGAATGTGGTAAGGATAGAGTATATCCTTCATTGCATTTGGACACTGCATTCCTAGGATCAGGTTTGCCTCACCTAGGTCTTTCATATCAAACTGGTCAGATAAATAATTCTTAGTATTATTTATCAATTCCAGTGAAGATCCTAAAATAAGGATATCATCAACATACAAGTATAAGATAACACAACTTTTATTTGTATTTTTGGAATACAAATATTTGTCATATTCATTTGGTACAAAACCAAATTCTATAATGACTTTGTCAAATTTGTTGTGCCATTGCTTGGGAGCTTGCTTTAGGCCATAAAGAGATTTTACTAATCTACAAACCTTCTTTTCTTGACCTTTAGCAATAAAACCTTTAGGTTGCTCCATATAAATCTCTTCTTCTAAATCTCCATTTAGAAATGCTGTCTTTACATCCATTTGATGGATCAACATATCATGAATGGATGCTAAAGCTATAAGGGTTCTAATAGAAGATATTCTAGCTATAGGAGAGTAGGTATCAAAATAATCTAATCCTTTCTTCTGGGTAAAACTTTTGGCCACTAATCTAGCCTTATATCTTTCTATGGTACCATCGGCTCTAAGTTTTTTTTCTTAAAGATCCACTTACAACCTATTAGTTTGCTTCCTAAAGGAAGGTCTAGCTAAAAACCAAGTATTGTTCTCCATGATGGAGTTGTACTCATTGTTAATAGCTTCTTTCCAGAAAGGGGCATCAGGAGAGGATATGGCTTCTTCATAAGTTGAGGGATCACCTTCTATCAAAAATGTGAAGAATCCTTCTCCTAAATTCTTTTCAATCCTTTCTCTTTTACTCATTTTAGGTTCTATGACTTGTTCAGATTGAGAATTAGGCATTTGGTCATGAGAACTAGTAGACGAAGTAAGAGAAGGGTTAGAGGAAGATGAAGGGGTTCTATCCTTGAAAGGAAAAATATTCTTAAAATAAACTGCATCTCTAGCTTCAATGATTGTGTTATTAGAGATTTCATTTACTTCAGAATAGGTTACAAGAAATCTATTGGCATTACTATCTAGGGCATATCCTATGAATACAACATCTACAGTCTTAGGTCCTATCTTCCTCTTTTTGCGTTCAGGAATTTCTACCATAGCTAAGCATCCCCAAACTTTAAGGTAATTAATCCTAGGGGTTCGACCTTTCCATAACTCATATGGTGTCTTATCATTAGTCTTACTGGGTATCCTATTAAGAATATAACAGGCTGACAATAAGGCTTCTCCCCAAAGATTATCAGGGGCACCTGAGCTGAGAAGCATGTCATTGACCATATCTAAAAGAGTGTGATTCTTTCTTTCAGCAACTCCATTGGATTGTGGTGAATAAGGAGCAGTTACCTCATGAATAATTCTGTGCTCTTCACAGAAGTTAGTCATTTCATTTGAGGTATACTCACCACCATGGTCTGATCTAAGGATCTTAATCTTCCTATCCAACTAGTTCTCAGCTTCAGATTTATAGACCTTGAATCTGTCTAGAACTTCAACTTTGGTCTTAAGGAGGTAGGTATAACAATACTTTGAATGATCATCTATAAAAGTAACAAAGTATTTTCTACCACCTCGGGTCAAAATCCTATTGGAATCACAAACATCACTATGAATAAGTTCTAGGAGTTCAGAATCTCTGTAGACAGATTTGAAAGGTAATTTAGTGTGTTTGGCTTGAACACAAATCTCACATTTGTTTTCATCATCTATAGGAGTCTTAGGGATAAGATCTAAGTTCATCATCCTTTTGATAGATCCTAAGTTCACATGACCTAGTCTACCATGCCAAATATTTGATGATTCAACATTTGCAACAAAAGAAGTATTAAAACTTTTATTCATAGTACTTAAAATAAAAAGTCCATCTTTCACAAATCTTTTTCCAATAAACAGATCATTCTTAGAAAAAACTACTTTATTGGCCTCCATTACAATTTTGTATCCTGAGGCTACAAGGAGAGATCCACTAACAAGATTTTTCCTGACAGGCGGCACATGAAGCACATCATGGAGAGGTAGAATTTTCCCTGATGTCATCTTCAGATCTATTCTTCCTCTTCCCACAACTTGTGCCGTTGAGCCATCTTCTAGGGTCACGCCTCCTCCACCTGATTCCTGATAGGTTGAAAAACAGGAGCGATCAAATGAAACGTGAACATTAGCTCCAGAATCCAACCACCAATCATCAGAATGGAAAGACAGGTTTACTATAGGTTGAAAGCTTACAGACCTGAAGGAGCTGGAAGACCCATTCAGAATCATGTTAGCCTCTTGCTTGCCTTTTCCCTTGAAGGAGTTTTGGATAGGTTCTTTCTTCCTTTGGAAGCAGTTGATGGCTGTATGGTTGGTTCTACCACACACAAAATAAAATCTTCTTTGATCCTGAGTCTGACCAAAGTTTCTAGGTTTTTGGGGTTGAGGGTTTTTGTGGTGATGGTTTTGGTTTTGGTGATTTTGGTGAGGAGGTTGAAAACTCTACTTCTTTTTGAAGGAGTTTTTTTTTTATTTGAGATGGTTGTTTGACTTAGGTTTTGCATGGCTTTCTACAAGGTTTACCTTAGCTGTGGCATTTGACCTAGCTTTGGTCTTGGACCTATATTTCTCTTCTGTTCTAATTCTCTGTAGAGCTTGAGAGTATGTAATAGATCCTTGTAGATGTAGAAGGTCCTTTGCCACTTTAGACCAGGAAGGAGGGAGTTTATCTATCAAGCATCCTATTTTGTGCTCAGTAGAAAAGACGGTTCCCTTGGCTTGAAGTTGCCTAAGGTGTTCTTGGAACTCATGGATTTGGTCATTGATAGGTTTGTTATCTACCATGACATATTGGTTGAATGTGGTAGAATTAAATCTATCAATTCCAGCATCATCACAACCGTACTCATCTTCCAAAGCATCCCATAGTTCTTTAGCGCTTTTATACTCAAAAAATATGTCATAGAGTGACTCTGACATAGCGTTTAAGATTCTATGGAAGCAGTGGTAGTCAATTTCCTTAGGGGTCTTAGGTTTAGTAGAAGAGAAGGACTTGGAAACCCCTACGTCAGACTCAGTCTCATCAGAATCATTTGAGATGGGTGTGGACCCATCAATGGCAGAAATCAGGCCTAAAGTGGTAAGCCAAAATTTCATCTGGCTCTGCCACCTCTTGAAGTAGGTGCCATTGAATTTAATAGGCTTTGCAGAAAAAGTCTCCTCTTTGGAAGTCATGATTTCTAAAGTCTGTAAAATTATATTTACTCAATAAGATGGCTTTAAACTAAAATTAACAATTAAAATAATTTTAGTAATCAACCTTCAAAATTTTAGTTTTTCAAATTTTGATAAGGTTGGGTTAGCTGTGGGGGCCGGATCCCAGCAAGCGGAGGTTCACTAGGAACTCTTAAGTACCGATCGCTTAGACGAATTTTTGCCTTATTGACAGAAGAGCCCTTTCGGCTTGTTCCCAAACAAATCTTAACTTTAGAACTTTAAAAATTAAAGATATTTTACTAAATCAATTAATTGTTTGATTTAGCCTAAATTAAAATATTGAGTAAAAAAAACTAGTATTGACAAAATGTACTAACACAATAATATTGTCTAAGATGTCAATTTACAAATAATGACAATGAACGGATATTAATTGATAAGTGAAGTATAATTGTTATGTCAAATAATTATAATGAACAAATATTAATTATGTAACAAATAATATTAAATGAGAGATAAAATTTGTTAAGAAATTTGTTTACCAAATAGCAAGTGGATTTAAGCAACATAAACTTTTCTCAACAGTAATAGACTTTGGAAAATGGACAGTAACCAATTTGAAAGCAATTGTTTTAAAACAATTTGAAAGCAATTGTTTTAAAACAGTAAATGTCTCAACAGAAACTTTTCTTCAATAACAACTTTGCAAATAAACTTTTCTTAACAGAAACTTTTCTTCAATAACAGTAACCACTTTAAAAGCAATTATTTAAAAAACAATTGTAGAGCAAGTGTCTAAACAGAACAAAGGATGTAAACAAGTAACAAAGCTATATTTCTCCTCCAATAAAATATAGGTTGTATGTGAAGTATAATTTTTAATGTAGCAAAAGTTTAATTCAAATAAATGTAGTAAAAGTTTAACAGAAGCTTCTTCCTTTTTGTTTTCAACGCAATTGTTCAGACAGTAACAAACATTTTTTTTTCTTTTCTGTATGAACAGTAACAAAGAAGAAGACAAATAATTAATTTGTAAAATTGATCTAACTCTTAGATTGTTGGAATTGTCTTCAAAAACTTCGGATTAAAATCTGCAAGAAAATACTTTGAATTAAAATTACCGGCCTCCGAAAAAGTCGTGCACGTAGCACTGCCCTAAGAGTTAGCTCGGGTCTATATGCAGACCATATCCGAACGCTCCTAGTGGTAAAATCCCCGCTTCACCGGAATCTCCTTGCCGCACACGACTTGGAGAGAGCGACCCCGACTTAGCTCTGCCCAGAGGAACGAAGAACAACAGCAGTAATACGAAGGAGACGAGAATTTGAGAGAGTGAGAAAATAATTTTTGTGTAAAAAGAAAGAAGAAAGAGCAAGATATTTATAGGCGCTTGCCAATAGCTAGGAGAATAATGGCAGATTAAAAGCCAATTAAAGTGAACGTTACAGAATGTTTAAAGCACAAAAATCAGAATTTTAGAAAAGAGCAAAAATCTTTTAGGGTCTCGGCCCGAACCCGAAGAGAAAATAGAATCGGCATTCGGCGCCCGCACCCGTTACCCGAACCGAGCCGGGCCGGGCGGCGGCGGCGGCGCGCGCGTGTGGCCCATGGAGCTCCCACACACAACTTCAAAGAAGCACAATGGGGGAATGTAATATAAGCACCACTAACTATCCTCCCATTTCCGATGTGGGACTAAAAAAAAGGAGGAGTTTGAGCTTTTGAGCTCCACAGCCAACAGGAAGTGCCACAATTCTGCAAGTAGCGAAGACAACGCCGATGTGGATGCACTGAAGGCGTGGGACAGGGACTTCGTTAAGATGGAGCGCGACGAGCTTTTTAACGTGACCATGGCCGCCAACTACCTTGACTCGAAGTCGCTGATGGACTTACTCTGTGATTCTCTGGCTGAGAAAGTGAAGGTGATGTTCGTTGAGGAGGTCAAAGACTATTTTAATATCGAGAATGATTTTACTAAAGAGGAGGAGGCCAAGATCAGAGAAGAAAATGCCTGGGCTTTCGAATAGTGATTCTTCACGTGTCGATCATTGACATTAATAATTTAGTTTTTTTTTCCTTTTCTTCTCCTTTCCTTATAGAGAGTTGCAAATTTTTTGATTACTTAATGTATCTTGAACCTTTTTGTTTTCTTCTTCATTAATCTTATTTACTCTAAGTCATGAAGCTTATTTATAGGAGGTGCATAGAATTAATCTTCTTCTTATTCAATATATGGAAGTTAACTTTTGTACAGATGTGATGATCAGAAGTTATAAAATTTGTTACTAGCTGGTACTAAGATTTTGTGTAGGTATGATTTTATGGAGTGTATAAATTATAAATTCTATGATGGTAAGGATTCAGAATGGAACGAACTTATTATGATCTTAAATATTAGAGACAAAGGACGATGCCATTGATCCATGCATGTGATGATGGGATTTTTTTATCTTCGCTAAATAGACTCTAAGAAATCCATCAAAGATTGTAGATGATGGTAACATGTTTAGACCACAGTGTCAGGGCTCTAAATGGTAACTAGTAATCGAAAAGTGAGCTGATTATCCTAAGGGAGAGGATTTTAACAATTAATTTTGCTTGTTAAGTCACCAATTCGACTACAAAAACTCGAACAAGAACTTACAATAAGTACAATAATATGAATATGACACTTGAATTACACTAATATTGAAATTATGCTAATTTTTCTCTTTAAACAATTGGAAAAAAAAATCAAGAGATTAGGTGCCAGTTCGAAAAATAAGCAAAATCTCAAACGAATGTTTGACTTCAAGTCTGTCATTTTTATCGTTATATTAAAAGAAATATAAAATATTATGTATATTTTATATGAATAATTGGAGTTTTTATTCCTTAAATTACAAAAATTAAGAATGCACCAGCCGGGAATCGAACCCGGGTCTGTACCGTGGCGGGTACTATTCTACCACTAGACCACTGGTGCTCAATGGTTTTATTTATTTTAGATCCCTTTTCATCTATGAATAAATATAATAATTTTGAACCAGTGGGCCAATTGTACTTGAGTACCTTCAACTTTATAGTTCTCCAAATTGCACCCTCACTTAGGGCCTGTTTGGTTCGATGTAGATGCATGGAAGTGTGAAAGTAGCACTTTCATGAGGTGTAACTCATTTCACTTTCCAAAAATTGTTTGGATACAATGGGTTTTGTCCCCCCCCCTCCCCGCGCAAGTGGAGACTTTCAATGTAGTTTGTTTGGATGACCACTTGAAAGTGTAGGTGGGATCTAAAATGCACACATGTGTTGTGCAATCTGATCACGCATGTGTTGTGCAATCTGATCACGCATGTCTTCCCATGCCTTCTTCACATTCCGTTGGACTTGCGTACTATTTTGGGAGAATTGTTCATACTCGAACAAATTGTCTTCCATGACTTCCACCTCACCTAAACACGGTTCATCCACAACTAACTCGTCTTTAGGGTCAACTCCAAGTATGTAGTTGTGCAGCACACAACAAGCAAGTACAATATCAACTTGTGTATCAAAGTCATGGAACTTTTTCTCCCCTAGGATGCAAAATCTGTTCTTGAGGGTGGCAAATGCACATTCAATTTTACTACGCAACTTAGAATGCCTATAGTTGAGCAATTCCTTCGCATTGGTAGGGTGACGATTCTTCTTAGGATTGAAGTAGTACCTATCTCCACGATAAGGGACAATAAAACCCGGTATTGTGGTGTAACCAGCATCAGCCAAGTAATACTTTCCTATACGTAAAGAAGTGACATGCATAAAATTGTAAGATTAATTCTTTGTTAATCTTTAGAAGCTACAGTCATAAAACTTAGATTATAAAGTTTGAATGCTTCAAACTAGTTACCTGTTATGACCTTTAGGCCATGTGGAGATGGCCTAGAAAGGGCATCCTTTAAAATTGTCATGTCATTAGCACAACCTTCCCACCCTGCCAGGACATACGTAAACTTCTTGTCGGGAGTACAAGCCGCTAACACATTTTGTGTTACCTATTTTCTACCCCTAAACCTCGCTACTATAGAGGCTGGGTGGGTGGCTTGGATGTGGGTGCCATCTATCATCCCTATACAATCCTACAGTTCAATGAAATGCATATTCAACGTATAATACTAGTAGGTTATATAACATAAACTGAATTTGTATAAAAATTAATTGTACCTCAAAATAGGGATACCATTCCGCTGAATTTAGTATCTCCGTTGGAGTTTCAGACCCCGGTTGCTTCACAAATCGTTATTGAATAGAATAGATTGTACCTAGGACTTTATTAAAATACCTAGAAATTGTCTCTCCGGATTGAATGAATTCAATGCCGCATACTCTATTTTTTTTTCCTTATGTCACAATATGTAAAGGAATATGGCTAGTTGTTCTTCCACAGAAACAGATCGAGTATCATTGAGCGACCCATTGGAACGAAAAATATTTGCGAGACCGTAGAAAGCAGCACTACTCATCCTTAGATGATGGACACAATTATTTGGTCCTGCCGTCAAAATTCGATACATGTGTGCTTGCCTCCACTGTTCTCTATTTAGGGAGAGTTCCCTTGCAATGCCGGGTCGGTCATTGCCCTCGTTTTCCATTAAAGTCATAATTATAGTTATGACAGTAATTATACTTGTGACTGAGGCATTTAGTAACGGATCATTGGGATTCGACAAATCCATCTACATAAAAACCACATTGTAATACAATTAACATAGCACAGATCTACATATATAAAATCGGAACAAATAATTTTCTAGATTTACATCAAGTCAGTAGAAAGGAAAACCTAACAGATCTACAAATATTATTTTGGGTGCAAAGAAAAATTTCACAGATTTATAAATTTCAAATCCAGACGGAAGTTTTTGTACCAAAATATTCTGTAGAAACAAAAATTTCTCCGGTAAAAAATTCAGTAGAAACGAAAAAATATAACAGATCTACAAATATATAACTACAAATATTCTATAAAAATGAAAAAATTTCCTCTAAAGAATTCGGTAGAAACGAAAATATATAATAGATCTACAAATATATAACAGAACTACAAATATTCTGTGTAATGGAAAAAACTTTCTGTCAAAAATTCGGTGGAAATGAAAAAATAAAGCAGATCTACAAATATATAACAGATCTACAAATATTATGTAGATCTAAAATTTTCCCTGTAAAGTATTCACAGATCTACAAATTTATAGCAAAGAAAAACAAAGAAATATAGTACAACCACAGATCTGAAGAAAATTTGTAGGAAAACTCTAGATTGGCACGTCTGCAGCAAAGAAAAGCAAAACAAATGCTTACACAAAAGATGTGGATCGACAATTAGCAGCAAAGAAAAGGAAAGAAAAAATAAAAGTTGCTCATCTGCACATTTTGAGCAAAGAAAAAAAATTACCGGTAGAGAGGCTGAAGATGGCGGGAGGAAGGAGGTGACCACAGCTCCTATGGAGAAGAAATGGGTTGCAAGACCAGAGAACAGCCTTTTCCAGAGTTAAAACTCCGGAGTTACTCCAGTTTTTGGAGGTAGGTGGGGGGAGGTGAAACATTCACTGTGGGGGGAGACAACCCTCTGCAAAATGTAAGAGATTTCCGACTTGCAAAGAAAAGTATCCCCGAACCAAACGACGGAACCGACCTCAGTTACAGCAAAAGTCTAAGCATGAACCCACTTGCATCCCCCCACGAACCAAAGAGCCCCTTAGGGTCGTTTGGTTGGTTTAAACGTGTAATCAACCATATACTAATGTCAATGGATTCATAAGTTTGGTTTACCATATAATGTAATGTAATTGAATTGATAATATAATATTTTATAAAAAAAATACAACGTAAAGTTAAGAAATAAATCAATTAAATAAAAAAATAAGGAAAAGTAAAATAAATAAATAAGTAAATAATAAAGGGAAAAGTTGTTTTGTCCTTCTCTTAAAAAAAGATTATCAATGACCAAAAGCAAAAAAAAAGACCCAAAAAAAGACCAACTGACAAACGAACAAAATGGAACAAAGACAAAAAAGGAAAATTGCCCAAAACAATAAAAAACAACAAAAAGATTGAAAAAAATAACTCAATTAAATAAATAAAGAAATAAAAAATAATAAATAATAAATAATAAAACAAGAAATAATAAAACAATAAAATAATAAAAATAAATAAATAAAGCTAGAAAATGTTTTGTCCTTCTCCAAAAAAAGATTAAAAATGATCAAAAAAAAATGATCAAAATAAAAGAGGACAAAAATGACAAACGAACAAAATGGAAAAAAAATTTAAAGAAGGAAAAAAACGATCAATATGGAAAATGACCAAAAACAAAAAAATTTACAAAAAGATAAACGAAAAAAATCCATAAAAATGAAAAAAAAGGGCACAGCGACCAAAAACCGACAAAAAGGCAAAATGACAAAAAACGAGCAAAAATGAAAAAAATGACCTAAAACGAAAACCGAACAAAAACGGAAAAGGGGGCTAAAAACGACCGAAATGACAAAAAGTACAAATGGAAAGACCAAAAGAAGAAAAAAAAAGATCAAAAGCAAGAAGCAATCAAAAGCAACAAAAAACCTACCAAAAACGACAAAAAAGAACAAAAACCGATCCAAAATGATAAAAAACGAGCAAAAACCAAAAATGACAAATGAAAAGGGTAAAAATAAAAAATGGTCACAAACAACAAAAAAATGATAAAAAAAAGAAAAAAAAATGACAAAAACGATAAAAACAACAAAAAGACAAAAAATGACCAAGGACGAAAAAAGAAGAAGATAAAAAATCCTTTCACTAGTTGTTTTTTTTTTGCAAGGGCAATAATTGTGGATGGCAATCATGGCATGATCATTTACCCAACGCTCTTTTTTGAAATACATAAACATAATATTTTTCTTTATAGTGCAAAAATGCTGTTTGAGTTTGTACATGCAACCCACAGAGTGTTCTTTCACAAACATAAAACTTTGTACTGGCTTAGATCATACTTTTAGGCAAACAGATGTTTCACTAACCCTAAACATGAAGGAGGCTTAGGGTTCAGGAACTCTAAATGGGCGAATAACAGTCTTGTTGTCTGACTTGTTTAGCGCTTCATTACAAATCAAAACCAGCTGTGGGTACGACTCCTCCGAGGTAAGTATCTTCATAACAATTTTTTTTAGAATGTGTAGAAAACTCGCAGAAGCTTACCAACATGTTGTTGCATGAATTTGTAAAAACCAACTTTCAATGTCTTTTATTGTATTACTGGTTGATGTTAATTCCTATTAACTATTACCTATTATTATCCATTTTACTGGTTGTTTAATCCTAATAAATTATACTAATTCTATAGGTTAATGGTTATCTATTAATATCCATTTTATTGGTTGTTTAATCCTAATAAATTATATTAATTCTATAGGTTAATGGTTGTCTATTATTATCCATTTTATTGGTTGTTTAATCCTAATAATTAATATTAATTCTATAGGTTAATGGTTGTCTATATAATGCATACTTTATCTCATTGAAGGGACATCTGTGAGAGCAGCAACCATATGATTCTCCTCATTTTCTTCCTCCACAAATCACTACCATATGATTTATACTTTTCTATTTCAATCTCTTCTACTATGGGCAAGAGCTAAGTTCAGGTCGTTCTCTCGAAACCATGTGCGGTTATGGGAAGTCGGTAGCAAGAGGATTTTACCTCTAGGAGGATTCGAGAGGATGTCTGCACATCGACCTCGAATAATCTCTTAAGGCAGTGCTTCGTGCATGACTTCTCCGTAGACTGGTATTTCTTACCTTTTTTATTATTTTGTTATTCTATATTTCAGGATGATAAAAAAATTCTTCTAATAATCTAAGAGATTATTCATGTGATATTTGGCATATCTTGATTAACATTTGGAATTGTGATTCATACTGTTTCCATACTGTTACAACCAGGAATTATTAAAAAAATAGAATATTGTTTTAGACATGAATATAGGTCGATAGTCTATTACATACTTTTACATACAGTTTTGGACATGAATAGAGATCGATTGTCTATTATGAATCAATGTGAAAGTACATGTATAAGTTGGCTGGTTTTGTTTATACACTAGCAATTTAATTTTGTTTTTTGCTTTCTTGTGCTGCAATGATAATACTAGCTTTATTTAGTCAATAATTAAGTGTTAGTGTAGAGGCACAATTTTTGATGGAAAATTCTGAAACAGAAACAATTGTAAAGACAACGTTTCAAATGCAACACCTTAAAGAAGATGTGCAACAGAGATCCTGGAGGATTCTGAATTACGAGGATCTAAAAAGATTCTACGTAATACACAAAAAATCTAAAAAGACTTTTGTGCAAGCGACTATCGGCAGTAGAGCTTCTAAAAAGAAGTTACTGTAAAAGGCAACAACAGCGATGACAGGCGAGAATGAGATGCTGGGGTGAATGAACCACCGTTGCTCAAAGCTTTATTCGCCCCACACGAGCACGAACAGCTTCCAGGAACCAGCAAGTTCACGAAGAACTTCTGGAACGCACGTAAGTCAATATTTGAGACTTGAACGGGCTTCCTGGACTTTACGGACTCCCTTTACTCTCTTCTTGGTGCATCTTTCAATGGAGTCCAAGGGGCTCTATTTATAGAGTGGAGTTGAGACTTCACCTCTTCTCCTATCCGATGTGGGACTAAAATACCAATACTCAAAAATAGAGTTTGATATTTTAGATCATCCCACAATCAGCATAGAAGTGTGCCAGTCCACGCCTACCCCCCGAACACTCCCGTGCATGCACGAGACATCCTGGAGTCCGTGTCCGAGTCCGAGTCCGCACAACAAAAATTAACTTACATCCTTGTTGGATTTAATCCTTTTTCCTTCTAGGAAAATACTTCCACATGGCACAAACTTGTGCCCCACTACACCTCATGTGTACACCTCAACACAAGCAATGCATTATATTGAGATACTCACCAATTGGTGTAGCCGATGTGGGACTATCTTTTCTAGTCCAAAGGCAAAAACACCAACAATCCCCCACATATCTCAATATATGGGTTGAGCATTCCCCACAGTGACTGCCCATCATGCATTAGGAGAGATGTCGCTAAGACTTGAATCTTTTCGCATAGGTTAAATAACAGCATGATACAAGAATGGACTAAGCCTTGAATTCTGCACCATAACTGCAATTCTTCCTACTCACATAATGACATCAACTGTGCTTCTGGCTGCACATTGAAGGCCATGTGCCAGCCTGGTTTCAGTGTATAATTTTGGGTGTCTACAAGTTTACCCTCAAGAGACGGCCTGATATCTCTTTCCATACACTATAAGTGAGTTCTTTATTAAAGAGATATGGCATGAAGCCTTGCGCTTCCTTGCGGTGCTATGCCGCTATGACATAGCCTGAAGCCGAGGCATTACCCCTACCTGGGAACCTCATCGTAGTGTCATACTACTGTAGCATGAGGTCACAAGCCTCTTTGTAGTGCCAAACTACCAAGCATGAAGCCTTGCGCTTCCGTGCGGTGTTACGCCGCTATGACATGGCTCGCAAAGCCGAGGCTTTACCCTACCTGGTACCTCTTTGTGGTGTCATGCCACTGTAACATGAGGACATCGTCCTCTTTGTAGTGCTGTCTACAACTCTTTAATTACGTCATACAGCACTAGGCTACCTGCCTATTTGCGGTGCTACGCCGCTGTGACTTGGCTTGCAAAGCCGAGGCATTACCCCTACCTGGGAACCTCATGGTGGAGTCACCCCACTGTAGCATGGAGTTTCACTCCTTGTAGTGCTACTCTACCGTGCTTCCTGTAAAGCACACCAGGCATTCAATCTGCCTGAGAACTCATTAAGGCGTTTAAGCCAACCTTCCACAGGATCAGTTTTTTTTCGCAGAAAAATACATAGTAGACAACAGTGGTTATGGGTCCGTATCCCTTCCATGTTCCAGAGAACAAGTACCCACTACTACCTGATAGTTTCCCAGTCAGTGATCCTCCTTTGAACCAAAAGTTAGATGCCTAGTAGATTTCTCTTTGAACTAATAGCATAAAACTTTATGGTAGGATTACAAAGACACACTATCAGAATGCCTTCAAGCCCATTTTACAAGCTGTGTCATCGACCAACTGGCACTTGAGGCCTTTCGTGAATGGATCTGCCAGGTTCTCCTGACTCTGAACATCAATCACTGCAATTATACCTCTTTTGATAAGATCGTGTACTGCCTTGTGCTTCAACCGCACAGTCCTCTTCTTTCCGTTGAAGAGGTCATTTGATGCCACTGCTGCTGCCGCCTGGTTGTCACAGTATATCGGTATTGCCGGTATCTCAGCCCCAACCATCGAAAGATCATACATGAGCTTCCGAAGCCACTCTGCTTCATCTGCAGCAGCATCCAATGCAAAGAATTCAGATTCCATGGAGAAGCGAGATAACATAGTCTGCTTCTTCGACTTCCATGATATAGCAGCTCCGCCCATGGCGATTACGAATCCACCTGTGGAATACTCGCTCTCCATATCTGAACACCAGCTAGCATCACTGAAGCCTTGCACTTGTCACGCCCCAGAACCAGAATACTGGAGAGCGGGGGAATGACTCAGCCAGCTACGTATTACGGGTAGATGAATACCGTATAATACGATCAATGCTGTCTAACCAGACGAGGGGGTGCATACTACATAAAAGTCTTACTATGGTCATTACACATCTATTGTCTCAATCATTCAAACAAGAAACAGTAATAGAGAACATGTAAGATAAAGCAGTAAGGCGTCCCAAACGCTCTGTCAAAATGTTCTTGATATCTGGCTTTACAAAACATAGCCAGATTGATGTAGCAAAAGTATACACAATTGTTATCAGCTGCAGTCTGACTTTAATTACAATTATGTAAAAGTAAGTACAAGACGATCCGACTAACATGTCGGTGCCAAACGGCTAAGGTATAAAGTAAGTGACAAAACGAGCGGTGAAGTAAGGAACCCACTCGAGTCCTCCTGCGATCATCCTTCTAGTGTTGACCATCCTGGAGGTAGAAGTAAGCTGGATCCTCGGGAACCGGCTCTAAATCTGGCCATGCAAAACCAGAGAGGTTAGACCTCTAATAGCAAGTACCACAAGGAAGCACGACGTGAGAACTAAAACCAGTAATGTAAGAGAATAATACTAATAAATCTCTGCTTGCTACTAGGATTCACATCACATTACGACACTTCGAACCAACCTCCTAACCAAACAAGGACAGAAGTTGGCCCGTCATGTCCTGACATTCTGATCATCCCAGTTAGGTAACAGAGTAGTACAGTACACAAACAAGTCAATTTAAACGGCCATTCAACTACTACGGCTTGCTACTGTGTGTTCCAAGTTATCCTGGAATAATGCAATTAGGGATTCCTCAGTTCTTACTATGTGCAAGCAAGGCTAGTCTATCCAGTGAATCATGTGCGCCATGCATGAATTAGACGAGTCCCAGCAGGACGCCCATCATCAATATATAATATACAATAAATAATATAACCAGATACTGCTCCATGCCCGTGTGGCAGGTTTACAGTATCTGTGGGAACCAGCCGGCCCGTCGGATACTACTCGTCCCAAGGGGGCTGCCATGTAAGAACTCGGGAATCCATTCTCTCCATGCAGTCATTATTTTATTTAACTTAATAGTCCCTACGTTGAGTGAAATCTCATGCCGTGGATCATGGTCATTCAAATGAGTACTTTCGTACGGGATACGATATGCACAACTCTATAATGATACCAGTGCGGTTAGGTTGCAGGTCTTACATAGCGTAATGCAACAATCAAATCTAACCACGGTAATCATGCCTTGACCATAAAGTACACATGCTTCTTTTATAGAAAATAAATAAGTAAATAAATAAATAAATAGATTGAAGCCTGCATGTGCATGTATGTCAATATTGGGGATCAGCCAGTCGATTACAATAGTTCATAACATGAACGTGTCTCATTCATTCAATTCAATAAGACGACTAGCCAGTCTCTTAGTTCCGACTAGGAACGCATGATCAATTTAGTCAAGATAACCATTATTATCAATGGTGACAAGGCATGAAAGTCAATTAGCATTAAAAGGGGGTCGAGTCTATAACTCTCATGGTCAAGTCCCAGTCATACTGGGTATCCCAAAAATCAATCGGGACATAAGGCACATTCCACATAACAATTGATATTAAAAATATTAACATATCATGATTTTATCGAGTTTATGTCAAAAGGCGTAAGGATATGAAATGGACGTTAAATATCTAATAAAATATCAATATACAGGGCTATAGAAGATCCAGGATAAGTAGGGTCAGGTCTAGTTGCGCCTAAACACTCAAGTCAGACTACACTCAAGTCAGCGTACGCTCAGGTCAAGCTAAGCTCAAGTCAAGCAGCGTATGAACTCCATACGACCCCTAGTCACCCAAGTGAGCGTATGCAAGACATACGCTCCAAAAAGGCAGCGTATGAACCCCATACGACTCCTCACTATCCAAGTGAGCGTATGCAAGTCATACGCTCCCAAAAAGGCAGCGTATGGACTCCATACGACTCCTGACCATTCAAGTCAGCGTATGCAAGTCATACGCTCCCAAAAGGCAGCGTATGAACTCCATACGACTCCTGACTATCCAAGTGAGCGTATGCAAGTCATACGCTCCCAAAAGGCATCGTATGAACTCCATACGACTCCTGACTATCCAAGTGAGCGTATACAAGTCATACGCTCCCAAAAGGCAGCGTATGAACTCCATACGACATACGCTTCCAAAAGGTAGCGTATACAAGACACACGCTTCCTAAAAAGGTAGCGTATGGACTCCATACTGCGCTGCGCTAAAGAGCACGCACAGCTCAGTGACGCAAGCTAAAAAGCTAGCGTACACTGCTCACTGTCTTCTCCAAACAGCAAGAACTCCATGGTTGCACCCCAAAGCTTCAAAAGTCCATAACTTGGTCAAAACAAGTCCAAATCCAACTTTCCAAAGGTCAAAATTGGGTAGAATAAAACTCTCTACAACATAGAACCATCAAAACTTGAAAACAAAGAAGTTTGATAGATCAAAACCACCAAACTCCGAAAATAACTTATTTCCAGATCTACAAAAATTAAGATTTCGAAATGAGAAATGCCAAGTTCTAAACTTTCTTAGGATCATGAGAGGAAGATAAATGAACTATAAAAATATGGGTTCTCATGTGGAGCAAGTTGTACTTGCCTACGGTTTGGTAGGTGGAGAGAGTAATGAAGAAGAAGAAAAAGAGGAGTAATGGTGAGAATGTGAGTTTATGAGGAGAGAGAAAGAGATGTAAGCTTTAAATAGAAAAGGGGTGGTAGGTGGGAGTTGGGCCGGGTCCAATGGATCGGGTTGTAGGGGATCCAACTAAGGCTAACCCGAACCCAAAGCCTAGCTAAAGCAGAGAATAAAAGCAGGAATTAAAGTGCAGAAATAAAATTGCAGGAAATAAATTAACATGAAAATTTAAAGAGCAGATTAATTGATTAACATAAAATTAAAGGAATTTAGATACAGGATAATACATGATAAATATTAAATAAATACATGATAAATACTAAATAAATACACATGAGTTGTACATGTATAAAAATACACATTCTGGGAACGGGGAGTGACATCACTACCCTCCTTAGAAAAATTCTGTCCTCGGAATTTCAAATCCAAGCAGGATAGAAACATCGGGGCTAAGCTAATCTAAGTACAAGCAATTCAATCAAACAATCATTTTACAATGTCCATAGCAAGTAACATATCTATATTTAACAATCTACGACATCAAGCAATTCTACCCATAAGGTGATAAGCATGAGGAATCAAGACAATCAAGGTACACAGAAAAAGATATACCTTGTGAGTCAAACAGATGTGGATACCGTGATCGGATATCATCCTCACGTTCTTACGTTGACTCTCCCAAAGAGTGATGACCCCAAGCAACCCGGACAAGGTTAATTGTTCGGTTCTTGAGTATCTTCTCTCTTCGGTCCAAGATAGACACAGGTTGCTCTTCGTAAGACAGGTTGGTACCAACAACCAGTTCTGAATGATCGAGGATATGGCTGGGGTCCGATACATACCTTCGCAATTGAGATACATGAAATACGTCATGCACCTCTCGTAACGAAGGTGGAAGGGACAAACGATAAGCAACATCGCCTACCCTATCAAGAATAGCAAATGGGCCTACGTATCGCGGACTCAACTTCCCGCGAACGCCAAATCTAATGACCCCACGGGTAGGTGAGATCCGCAAGAACACGTGGTCCCCAACAGAAAACTCTAGCGGCCTACGATGCTGGTCCGTCCAATGACGATGCCGATCCTGCGCAACATGAAGTCGCTCTCTAATTCCCTTAATCACTTCAACCGTCTGGATAATCATTTCTGGGCCTAGTATCTTCCTCTCCCCGATATCATCCCATGCTAGTGGCGATCTACACTTCTTACCATATAGTGCCTCAAATGGTGCCATCTGGATACTGGCTTGATAACTGTTGTTGTATGAGAACTCAACTAAGTGCAGGTGGCTTTCCCAAGATCCTCCAAAATCCAAAGTGCAAGCTCGCAACATATCTTCCAAAGTCTGAATTGTCCTTTTCGATTGCCCGTCCGTCTGCGGATGGTAAGCCGTGCTAAATCTTAACTTGGTACCCAGACTATGATGTAAGCTCTTCCAGAAATGCGATGTGAAATGGGTATCCCGATCCGACATAATACTGACAGGGACTCCATGCTGCCTGACTATCTGCTGTATATACAACTCTGCCAACTTTTCTGTAGATTGCCCTACTCTGAAAGAAAGAAAATGTGCTACCTTTGTAAGCCGATCTACTATCACCCAAATAGGATCTTTACCACTTGGTGATCTCGGTAAGCCGGTCACAAAGTCCATTGTAATATGCTCCCATTTCTATTCTGGGATAGGAAGTGGTTGCAATAACCCAGCTGGCCTCTGCTGTTCTGCCTTCACTTGCTGACATACCAAGCAACGGGAAACAAATCTAGCTATCTCTCTCTCTTCATTCCGTTCCACCAGAAGTGCTGCTTGATATCTTGGTACATCTTGGTCCCTCCAGGATGTATAGAATACTGAGAACTGTGAGCTTCTGCCATAACCTTCTGTCTGATATCTCCACTAGGCACACATAGACGTAATCCAAACCTAAGTGTACCATCTTCGTGGATTTGCATCTCCTTCCTGAGCCCTGACTCACATTCTGCCCTAAGCTTCTGAATCCTTGGATCTTGTGCCTGAGCTGCCTTGATCCTATCTACCAAGTCAGATTGGACTTGTAGACTTGCCAGAACTCCTACATCGCTAGGAAGTATAACTTCTATGCCCATCTCCTGAAGGTCTTCTAAGATATGCTTCTGTGTTGTCAACATAAATGTGCCGTCTCTTCTGCTGAGAGCGTCTGCTACTACATTAGCCTTGCCTGGATGATACTGAAGCTCCACATCATAATCCTTGATCAGCTCCAACCATCTTCTCTGCCTCATGTTCAGCTCCTTCTGAGTAAAGATGTACTTCAGACTTTTGTGGTCTGTGTACATGTCTACTCGGTCACCATATAAGTAATGCCTCTATAGCTTCAAAGCAAATACTACTGCCGCCAACTCTAAATCATGAGTTGGGTAATTCTTCTCGTGGTTTCGAAGCTGCCTAGATGCATATGCTATCACCTTTCCGTGCTGCATGAGGACACATCCAAGTCCTTTACCTGACGCATCACAATATACTGTAAAACCTCCGGGCCCAACTGGCAATGTAAGAATGGGCTCTGATATCAACTTCTGCTTCAAATTCTCAAACGATGACTGGCATTCTGCCGACCAGACAAATGGCACATCCTTCCGTGTCAAGCGGGTCATGGGTGCTAAAAGTCTTGCAAAATCTGACACAAACCTTCTGTAATATCCTGCCAATCCTAAGAAACTCCGTACATCAGCTACGGTCTTGGGTACTGGCCAACTCTCTACTGCTTCTACCTTCTTGGGATCCACTGCTACTCCAGCTCCTAATACGATATGACCCAAGAATGAAATATAATCCATCCAGAACTCACACTTGCTGAGCTTGGCATACAACTGGTTCTCTCTCAGAACCTGCAACACTTTCCTGAGGTGGTCTTCGTGCTCCTCTTCACTAGTAGAGTACACAAGAATGTCGTCGAGAAATACTACGACAAACTGGTCTAAGTACGGCATAAAGATACGGTTCATCAAATCCATGAATATAGCTGGAGCATTGGTCAAACCAAACGGCATTACCAAGAATTCATAATGCCCATACTTCGACCTGAATGCTGTCTTGGAAATATCTTCCTTCCGAACCCTCACCTGATGGTACCCTGAACGAAGATCTATCTTGGAGAAAACTCTGGCCCTGCTCAACTGATCAAATAAGTCGTCGATCCTGGGTAGTGGGTACTTGTTCTTTACTGTTGCCGCGTTAAGCTTCCTGTAATCGATGCATAATCTGGATGATCCATCCTTCTTCCCCACAAGTACCATTGGTGCTGCCCATGGTGATACGCTAGCTTGGATGAACTTCTTCTCCTTCAGTTCCTCTATGTGCTGATATACCTTGGCCTGCTCCGAATCCGCCATTCTGTAAACCCGATCTGATATCGGTTTAGTCCCAGGTGCCAATTCTGTACTGAACTCAATATCTCTAACTGGTGGCAGACCGGGAAGTTCTTCGGGAAATACGTCTAGAAATTCTTCAACTACCTTCAGAACCTGAACTTCTTCCATTGCCGTTATTACTCCCTGCTCTTGCTGAGTTGCCTCTGACCTGACTAAGGTGAATTTCTTCATGCCTGGAATATCAAAAGATACACTCCCACTACGACAATCTATTGTCGCATGACTGTCTTTCAGCCAGTCCATGTCTAAGATAACGTCGAAATTTCCAACAGGAAATTCTATCAACTGGGCGGGTAAAGAATGCCCGTAAACTACAATACTACACGCTAGAATAACTCTACTAACTCCTACGAGCCCATTACCAGTGAGTATATTCAACCTCCCTGGCAATGCCTCGAACTCCATTCCTAGCCGTGTCGCAAATTGTGCAGATATAAATGAGTGCGATACTCCCGAATCAAATAATGCTACTGCGGGATATGAGGCGACGAGAATGTTACCTGCCACAACATCTCCCGATGCTAATGCCTCTTCCAAGGACAGTGTGAATGCCTGTCCTCGACCTCCTTGTTGGTTCCCATGCTGCAGCCTAGCCTGGTGCTGCTGCTGGCCACTGCCTTGATGATGCTGGGGTGGTCTATGCTGGTGTTGCTGCATCGACGGTCCCTGCTGCCGAAACATCTGAGCCTGCAACATTAACGGGCGCTGTGCCAACGGTCTCACTGCTACCGCTGGTCCTCGATACTGGCCTGCCTCTGGTGCTGGCAGAGCAGGAAACTGCTGCACTGGTCCTCCTGACCTCGAATTCATGGGACATGTGGTAACCCGATGGTCTGGATTTCTACATATCAGACATAGTCCATTCAATGTCTGACACACATCTCTAGTGTGTCCCATCTTCCCACAATAAGTACAGCCCGCTGGGGGTTGCTGGTTCTTCCTCTGTTGCTGTTGCTGCTGCCTGGGTGGTGGTGCTGGTCCCCGTATCGCCACATCGTGGATACGAATGCCAGGGGATGGTGCTGTTGTTCGGGGCGCTGCTCCCCCTCCTCCTTCAATCTGACTGTGGGATCTCTTCTGACCCCCAGTCCTTGCCGTAAGCCTCTGAATGGTGATTTCATGCCTGCGGGTTGTCGTCAATATTTCGTCAAAAGTCTGGTAGTTGTGCCCCTCTATCAATTGCAAGAGCTCAAGATGAAACCCTTGTTGAAACCTCATCGCCCTCTGGCGCTCCGTTGCTACCATCTCTGGGGCGAACCTACTCAATCTGCAGAACTCCGCTGCATACGCATCTACAGTCTTGCCAGCCTGTCTGAGGTTGATAAACTTCTGTTGTAGCTCAAACTGCGCCACAACTCCATAATACTTCGTCTTGAACCTTGCAGTAAAATCGTCCCATGCAACAGGACGTCTGATGCCTACTTCCTCTGCTTCCCACCAATCACGTACGAGATCCTGAAGTAACAACTTCACTAGATCCACACGTTCTTCTGCCG
Source organism: Iris pallida (assembly GCA_029216955.1). Classification (NCBI taxonomy): domain Eukaryota; kingdom Viridiplantae; phylum Streptophyta; class Magnoliopsida; order Asparagales; family Iridaceae; genus Iris; species Iris pallida. Next base: position 26,849 of record JANAVB010035929.1, on the reverse strand, counting down.
ACACCTTAGCGGCTGTCAGAATAGCCTCGATATCCTTAATCCATGCATCTGCTGAGATGGCATCCTCCGTGCCTTCGAAACGGCGGGGGTTGTACTTGCAAAACCGGACTGACGCTCCTGAATCTATCCTTGCCCCTCTTTCCAATGCCATCTGTAATCCTTGGTTGAGTAGTACATTCTGCTCTTGTAACTGAGCATGCATGCGCTGCTGGGCTAACATCTGGTGTTGCTGAGTAGCCATCATCCCTCTCATGATCTCCAGAAGGGCTGGTGTGTCTAATTCCACAGGGGTAGGTGGAACTATGGGTGGGTTTGGAATATCCGGATACTACGGTCCAACTGCTGGTTCTACTATCACTTCTTCCTGGATAGTCTCCTGAGGTGAGACTGGCCCTGGTTGCTGACCAACCTGGTCATGTTGCTCATGTTGCCCTTGTTGTTGCTGTCCAGCTCTGACCGATGCGGACGAAGTGCCCCTAAGAAAAGGGACAAGAGAACAATCAAACGACCGGACATGAAGGATCAATGAAGTCAAAGGATACCGGAATGTCAAGCGAGAGTTTAGAATAACGAATCAGGAGATCAAGGGAAAACATGTGTGATTGAGACATCCTATAAATCAAAACACCCCACAAGTCTGAAATCAGACCTGCATGGGCCACCACTAAAATCTTGTCACGCCCCAGAACCAGAATACTGGAGAGCGGGGGAATGACTCAGCCAGCTACGTATTATGGGTAGATGAATACCGTATAATACGATCATTGTTGTCTAACCAGACGAGGGGGTGCATACTACATAAAAGTCTTACTATGGTCATTACACATCTATTGTCTCAATCATTCAAACAAGAAACAGTAATAGAGAACATGTAAGATAAAGCAGTAAGGCATCCCAAACGCTCTGTCAAAATGTTCTTGATATCTGGCTTTACAAAACATAGCCAGATTGATGTAGCAAAAGTATACACAATTGTTATCTGCTGCAGTCTGATTTTAATTACAATTATGTAAAAGTAAGTACAAGACGATCCGACTAACATGTCGGTGCCAAACGGCTAAGGTATAAAGTAAGTGACAAAACGAGCGGTGAAGTAAGGAACCCACTCGAGTCCTCCTGCGATCATCCTTCTAGTGTTGACCATCCTGGAGGTAGAAGTAAGCTGGATCCTCGGGAACCGGCTCTAAATCTGGCCATGCAAAACCAAAGAGGTTAGACCTCTAATAGCAAGTACCACAAGGAAGCACGATATGAGAACTAAAACCAGTAATGTAAGAGAATAATACTAATAAATCTCTGCTTGCTACTAGGATTCACATCACAGCACGACACTTCGAACCAACCTCCCAACCAAACAAGGACAGAAGTTGGCCCGTCATGTCCTGACATTCTGATCATCCCAGTTAGGTAACAGGGTAGTACAGTACACAAACAAGTCAATTTAAACGGCCATTCAACTACTACGGCTTGCTACTGTGTGTTCCAAGTTATCCTGGAATAATGCAATTAGGGATTCCTCAGTTCTTACTATGTGCAAGCAAGGCTAGTCAATCCAGTGAATCATGCACGCCATGCATGAATTAGACGAGTCCCAGCAGGACGCCCGTCATCAATATATAATATACAATAAATAATATAACCAGATACTGCTCCATGCCCGTGTGGCAGGTTTACAGTATCTGTGGGAACCAGCCGGCCCATCGGATACTACTCATCCCAAGGGGGCTGCCATGTAAGAACTCGGGAATCCATTCTCTCCATGCAGTCATTATTTTATTTAACTTAATAGTCCCTACGTTGAGTGAAATTCCATGCCGTGGATCATGGTCATTCAAATGAGTACTTTCGTACGGGGTACGATATGCACAACTCTACAACGATACCAGTGCGGTTAGGTTGCAGGTCTTACATAGCGTAATGCAACAATCAAATCTAACCACGGTAATTATGCCTTGACCATAAAGTACACATGCTTCTTTTATAGAAAATAAATAAGTAAATAAATAAATAAATAGATTGAAGCCTGCATGTGCATGTATGTCAATATTCGGGATCAGCCAGTCGATTACAATAGTTCATAATATGAACGTATCTCATTCATTCAATTCAATAAGACGACTAGCCAGTCTCTTAGTTTCGACTAGGAACGCATGATCAATTTAGTCAAGATAACCATTATTATCAATGGTGACAAGGCATGAAAGTCAATTAGCATTAAAAGGGGGTCGAGTCTATAACTCTCATGGTCAAGTCCCAGTCATACTGGGTATCCCAAAAATCAATCGGGACACAAGGCACATTCCACATAACAATTGATATTAACAATATTATCATATCATGATTTTATCGAGTTTATGTCAAAAGGCGTAAGGATATGAAATGGACGTTAAATATCTAATAAAATATCAATATACAGGGCTATAGAAGATCCAGGGTAAGTAGGGTCAGGTCCAGTTGCGCCTAAACACTCAAGTCAGACTACGCTTAAGTCAGCGTATGCTCAGGTCAAGCTACGCTCAGGTCAAACAGCGTATGAACTCCATACGACCCCTAGTCACCCAAGTGAGCATATGCAAGACATACGCTCCAAAAAGGCAGCATATGAATCCCATACGACTCCTTACTATCCAAGTGAGCGTATGCAAGTCATACGCTCCCAAAAAGGCAGCGTATGGACTCCATACGACTCCTGACCATTCAAGTCAGCGTATGCAAGTTATACGCTCCCAAAAGGCAGCGTATGAACTCCATACGACTCCTGACTATCCAAGTGAGCGTATGCAAGTCATACGCTCCCAAAAGGCAGCGTATGAACTCCATACGACTCCTGACTATCCAAGTGAGCGTATGCAAGTCATACGCTCCCAAAAGGTAGCGTATGAACTCCATACGACATACGCTTCCAAAAGGTAGCGTATGCAAGACACACGCTTCCTAAAAAGGTAGCGTATGGACTCCATACTGCGCTGCACTAAAGTGCGTGCACAGCTCAGTGACGTAAGCTAAAAAGCTAGCGTACACTGCACACTGTCTTCTCCAAACAGCAAGAACTCCATGGTTGCACCCCAAAGCTTCAAAAGTCCATAACTTGGTCAAAACAAGTCCAAATCCAACTTTCCAAAGGTCAAAATTGGGTAGAATAAAACTCTCTACAACATAGAACCATCAAAACTTGAAAACAAAGAAGTTTGATAGATCAAAACCACTAAACTCCGAAAATAACTTATTTCCAGATCTACAAAAATTAAGACTTCGAAATGAGAAATGCCAAGTTCTAAACTTTCTTAGGATCATGAGAGGAAGATAAATGAACTATAAAAACATGGGTTCTCATGTGGAACAAGTTGTACTTGCCTACGGTTTGGTAGGTAGAGAGAGTAATGAAGAAGAAGAAGAGGAGTAATGGTGAGAATGTGAGTTTATGAGGAGAGAGAAAGAGATGTAAGCTTTAAATAGAAAAGGGGTGGTAGGTGGGAGTTGGGCCGGGTCCAATGGGTCGGGTTGTAGGGGATCCAACCAAGGCTAACCCGAACCCAAAGCCTAGCTAAAGCAGAGAATAAAAGCAGGAATTAAAGTGCAGAAATAAAATTGTAGGAAATAAATTAACATGAAAATTTAAAGAGCAGATTAATTGATTAACATAAAATTAAAGGAATTTAAATACAGGATAATACATGATAAATATTAAATAAATACATGATAAATACTAAATAAATACACATGAGTTGTACATGTATAAAAATACACATTCTGGGAACGGGGAGTGACACCACTACTGACGGATCTCCACTGTAGAAAAGTACATATGTCTGAGTTTTCTTGAGATATCTCATAACACGCTTCACAGCTTTCCAGTGCTCAACGCCTGGATTGCTAGTGAACCGACTCAGCATTCCCACGGCAAAAGCTATGTCAGGCCTTGTGGCAGTAGTAGCGTACATCAAGCTTCCGATAACGCTAGCGTACTCCAACTGCCTGACGCTTTCCCTCGAATTTGGCTCCAGCTTCTGATCACTCCGGTACGGTGTATCAATAATAGGAAGATCTTGATACCCATAGCGAGTGAGCATCTTCTCAATATAATGAGATTGTGACAGCGCTATTCCAGTGCCTGTCCGGATGATCTTGAGCCCCAAGATTACGTCGGCATCCCCCAAGTCCTTCATACTGAATTGGTCGAGAGGAATTTCTTTGTCTCTGTGATGCAGCTTAAATCCGTACCTAGGATTAGCATGTCGTCCACGTAAAGACATACGATTACTCCTCTTCCGTCAGCAAACTTCGTATAGACACACTTGTCTGTTTCACTGACCCTGTAGCCATTTGACCTTATCACCTTGTCAAACTTCTCGTGCCACATTTTGGGAGCTTGTTTCAAACCATACAGAGACTTCATCAACTTGCAGACTTTGTCTTCCAGACCTCTGACGACAAAACCTTCTGGTTGTTGCATGTAGATCTCTTCGGTCAGCTCGCCATTAAGGAATGTCGTTTTCACATCCATCTAATGTATCACCAGCTTGTGTATTGCTGCTAGAGCAATTAAAAATCTGATGGTTGTCATCCGAGCTACTGGAGCATAAGTGTCTAAGTAGTCGATCCCCTGCTTCTGAGCAAACCCCTTGGCCACTAGCCTGGCCTTGAACTTGTCAATGGTTCCATCTGCTTTTATCTTCTTCTTGAAGATCCATTTGCATCCGATGGGTCTTGCTCCTTCTGGCAGGTCAACCAATACCCATGTGTTGTTGGAGGTGATTGAGTCAATCTCGTTGTCTATCGCCTCCTTCCAGAATACAGCATCTCTGGTCTTCATCGCCTCATCATAGGTAAGCGGATCTGCTCCCATATAATAGGTGACGAAGTCATCTTCGAAGTCTTTCGGCCTCCTCGTTCGCTTAGTTGACGGCTCAGCGAGTTCTGGTTCAGCTGGTGTCTCCTTGACGACAGCTTCATCTTGGACTACTGGTTCATCAAAGACTTCTGTCTGCTTTGTACCCTCATCATTCTTCGAAAGATCTGCGAGAACAATATTCTTGTGTTTTGCAAACTTGTCTTCAAATTATTCAGCATCGCGAGATTCGATGATATGGTTTGACTCGATATCAAGGAATCTCCGAGCATCACTCTTCTCGGCATACCCCAAGAAGATCGCCTTCGTAGTCCTTGTCCCCAACTTCTGAATCTTCAGATCCGGGAGCTTCACATAAGCCAGACACCCCCATACTCGAATAACATTCAAGTTAGGTCTGACTTTGAACCAGAGTTCATAAGGAGTTATGTTGGAAGTTGCATATGGCACTCTGTTCAGAATGAACGTTACCGTTAGTGCAGCTTCTCCCCAGTAGCACTTTGGAAGACCCGCAGTCAACATCATGGAGTTCATCATCTCTGTCAACGTTCTATTCTTCCTTTCTGCTACTCCGTTGGATTGAGGAGAGTACGGAGCCGTTGTTTCATTGACGATTCCATGTTTTTTGTAGAATGATAAGAATTCATGAGACCGATACTCCCCGCCTCGATCACTTCTTAACCTCTTGAGTTGTTGTCCAGTTTGCCGCTCAGCCTCGGCCCTGAACTCCTTGAACTTCTCGAATGCTTCGTCTTTAGACTTGAGCAAGTAGACGAAAGCATACTTTGAGAAGTCATCGATGAAAGTAATGAAATACTTCATCCCGGTCTTTGTAGAGAAATGTTTGAAGTCACAGATATCTGAGTGAACCAACTCCAGAAGATCTGTGCTTCGATGGACCCTGTGAAAGGGTTTCCTTGTGATCTTCGTCTGAGCACATACTTCGCATTTCTCTACCTTACCCCCACACTTGGAGATAAGTCCTAGACTAGACATTCTGTAAATCCTTTTACAATGAACATGTCCTAGCCTATTATGCCATAACTCAAGAGAATAATCAGAAAAAGTAATTGTATTTATATTATCATGCTGGGTTACAACAAGCTGAATCTTGTACATTCCTTCAGTTTGGAAACCTTTTTCGAAGAATGTACCCTTCTTGGACATCACCAACTGGCCAGCATTGATGTCCATCCTCAAGCCTGCGTTGCAGAGCAGACTTCTAGAGATCAGGTTCTTAGCAATTACTGGAACATGCTTCACACCTTGAAGCGTCAGAGTGTTCCCTGATGTGAGTTTCAGCTCCACCGTCCCGATCCCCAGTACTTCAGCTTGTGCCTGGTTTGCCATTATAACCTTCTCTGAAGTTGGCTCAAAAGAGACGAACCAGTCCTTTTCTGAACAGACATGGCAGGTCACACCAGTGTCTATCCGCCAGTCCAAGTCAGCCTCCACAGTTGTAACCTGTGCTATCATAGCAACTAGATTAGTAATCATAGAAATCTTACTAGGCTCACCTTGTTCTTTGGGCTTGGACTTGTATTCGGATTTGTAGTGGCCCATCTTGCCACAATTGAAGCAAGTCACATGGGACTTGGACTTCTGCTGCTTGAAAGCAAGACCCTTCACTTTCAGATTCGTGAAGTCCTTCTTTTTGCAATGAGAAGCTGCCTGCTTCCCCTGGTATTCTTTGGTTTGGACCATATTTGCCTTCGCCAGTTGCTTGGACAGAGTATCCATCTTCTGTTGAGAGCGCATCTCCTCCTCAACATGGATCTCTTACAAGAAATCTTCCAAGCTAATTTCGATCTTCTTTCGATGCATCCTTGCATAGAAGTTGCTCCATCCTGCAGGAAGTTTCGCGACGATCCCTCCAACGACAAACTTGTCGACGAGGGGCATGTTCTCGTCTTCTAGTTTCTGACGTAACTTTAGAAACTCCTTCACTTGGGGCAGCATCGACTTCTCGTCTTCGAAGGTCCACTTATGGTATTTTTCTACCATGAAGATCTTGGACCGGTTCTCGTCATCTTCATAGAGCTTTCCCAAGGAGTCCCATATCTCTTTGGCAGATGTCTTCTTGGAGTAGGACTCTGCCAGAGAGTCTTCCATGGAATTGAGTATCAGTAGTTTACATATACTATTTTCTCTCTTCCACTTCGCTTGCTTGGTTGTAGCAGCGGCCACAGCTGCAGCAGATCCAGTGGTTGGAACGATCGGTTCTTCTTCTGACAGCACATGATCAACATTCACGAGTTGAAGATTTAAAGTGACCTTTCGTCTCCATATCTGGAAGTATTCGCCATCGAATTTCTCCAACTTGTTAAAGCCGGTATCGATGAGTGAAGCACGAGAATTATCCATCTTCTCAATAAAGCTTTGAGATTGTTAGTACAGAGGCACAATTTTTGATGGAAAATTCTGAAATAGAAACAATTGTAAAGACAACGTTTCAAATGCAACACCTTAAAGAAGATGTGCAACAGAGATCCTGGAGGATTCTGAATTACGAGGATCTAAAAAGATTCTACGTAATACACAAAAAATCTAAAGAGACTTTTGTGCAAGCGACTATCGGCAGCAGAGCTTCTAAAAAGAAGTTACTGTAAAAGGCAACAGCAACGATGACAGGCGAGAATGAGATGCTGGGGTGAATGAACCACCGTTGCTCAAAGCTTTATTCGTCCCACACGAGCACAAATAGCTTCCAGGAACCAGCAAGTTCACGAAGAACTTCTGGAACGCTCGTAAGTCAATATTTGAGACTTGAACGGGCTTTCTGGACTTTACGGACTCCCTTTACTCTCTTCTTGGTGCATCTTTCAAAGGAGGCCAAGGGGCTCTATTTATAGAGTGGAGTTGAGACTTCACCTCTTCTCCTATCCGATGTGGGACTAAAATACCAATACTCAAAAATAGAGTTTGATAGTTTAGATCATCCCACAATCAACATAGAAGTGTGCCAGTCCACGCCTACCCTCCGAACACTCCCGTGCATGCACGAGACATCCTGGAGTCCGTGTCCGAGTCCGAGTCCGCACAACAAAAATTAACTTGTATCCTTGTTGGATTTAATCCTTTTTTCTTCTAGGAAAATACTTCCACATGGCACAAACTTGTGCCCCACTACACCTCATGTGCACACCTCAACACAATCAATGCATTATATTGAGATACTCACCATTTGGTGTAGCCGATGTGGGACTATCTTTTCTAATCCAAAGGCAAAAACACCAACAATCCCCCACATATCTCAATATATGGGTTGAGCGTTCCCCACAGTGACTGCCCATCATGCATTAGGAGAGATGTCGCTACGACTTGAATCTTTCCGCATACGTTAAACAACAGCATGATACAAGAATCGACTAAGCCTTGAATTCTGCACCATAATAGTTATATTGAATGAGAATATCATAATAGTTTTTTTTCTCCTTCTTTTTCTTATAAAAGAAATTATGCAGAAAATATATGTTGCGGACAATTTTTTCATTATTATCACTTATTGTACTTTGCATTCCATATAGTTCTTTTAATTTGATTCTATATTGGGTATCATGTTTCTCTTACAAATTTTTACATCATGAAAGAAACACCTTTCACGAAAAACATGGTTATCAAGTAGTTTTTCACAATATTCCAAAGATATAAATGAAAATAAAAACCTTAATTGAGAATATTTAGTTCAAGAATGATAATTAAAGTTTTAGCTATTTAAATTATTCCTTATTTTAGTATATACCCCAACCTCTTAGAATTCTCTCAAAAGCCATGAGGCTAATTAGTACTCAAAAGCCAAATCAATTGTTTTATTTTGATGCCCAAAGCATATTGTTCATTTGTTGGACTTTCCTGCTTAGCATTGTAAATGGTTCAGATAATAAGTATATGCATAATTGCATGAATCTCTGATCTCTCTGCTGGGCCTCAAGTGATCTCTCAAGTTTCCTTTATCTCACCTTATTAATCAACTCAATAATGACATGATCCTGACTCACTTACAGTGAACCGAAATCACTAGAAGAGAAGTCTACATTTCTATTTATGGTCACATGTCATCCTATTTTTTGGTAGTTCATGATCAGAAATTTCATGTGTGCATTACAACAATATTCCTAAATTTTTGTTAAACTATAGATACATAAATGAGATTGTGAATATTGTTGTTTGCCTTTGAATTAATTGTATGTTATGTATTATTCAGATACTTGTATCTAAGAGAGAGAAATTAGCAAATGATATATATAAGTTAGTATTAGTACACATTTTTATATGTAGTTGAATTTGGATTCCTCAATTCTTATCAATGCATTTGTTTTCCATATTCATGTGCCTAGATAAGAGATTGTTTTCTTGTAAATATTTGCGCCCATTTTTCAACATCTCTAAAAATCTTGAACAATATTATGCTTATATACTTGAATGTTGCCTTTGTGCAATACATGTGGGAACCTTGTTTCTTAGAAAACTTGGTCAGACATGTTGTACTCTGTCATGTGCTCTGAGATCTCTTAGTTGCTCTAATTCATTTATGACAAATATACTGTTGTTGAACCTAAGATGTTGCATGGTAAAGTATTGATTGGTTGATGTTAGGAATTATGACGACTCGGACTACCACATTGTTTCTTTCATTTTGATTTATTTGAATCGACCTAAAATAAAATTTAAAAGTTGGTGACACAAGTATTTTATCATCTGTGGTTTACTTGTATGTCTAATATCTATATATTCCATTATTTGGCTCACAAAGGAATCTAAATATACGGAGATATGCAAGGATATTTGGTTATATGTATGTATTAATGCATATATGCCTATTATGATTAGATATTCTTTTCATTATGACTCGTGAAGCTTCCTTCCATCATTGCATTTCCTATTTGATGTAAGTACATACTATAGATATGATTAATATATTATTGTTGTATTGTCCAGTACATACATACATACATAAAAGAATTTGTTATGCTAATTATGTTTATGCAACAGAAATATGTCAAATGCCTAATCTTATTCTTCGTGAAAGACGAAGTAAGTTCTAATCTTTTTTCTTAATAGCTTTTGAGGAACAATTCCTTTTTTTTAATTAGAAAAATATTTGTGAAATTGATAAATCTAAAACCTTGACATACTTGTGTTCTTAACATGTTATTATCGATTACCACCATATTAACATGGATAACTTGGTACATTAGGATAATTGGTTTGAACATGGCTAGATTTTGCCAACGTGCCATCACTTACTAGTAAAAATCTTTTGCTTTCTTGATTTGTTTGAGTATTTGATATGAATATGGATTTGGTACCTCATTGCTATATTTTGATAAGATCTTCACTACTAACATTTGTTATCTTAAAAAGCAGACCCTTAGAGATGTTTTTTTTTTTGAAAATTAGCAACATGTTAGCGGTGAAGGTAATGCATATTTGTATTTTTCTCACTTATCTCTAAACAACATTTGTGTAACATTTTTCTTCAAGCCAGAAGTATTAAAGATTGTAACTTATTAGGAAAGACACAAACTTTCTAAAGTTGAAGGTATGTAATACAAAGTTTTTCACTCTATTATACTACACTTGAAGTTTGTAAAATTTATTTCTAAATTCTTGGGAACCAATGGATGTTTAGCTAGAATAATGGAACTATCTTAAAATATTGTACAAAATGACATATCTTCTAAATTGCTATTTCTAAACCGGAATCAAGTTTAGAAGTACAAAATTGTTCCGATCATGTGAAAGAGTAATTGTCAGATTTACAACCCACATATTCTATTCATTTTTTTGATTCCCAAGTGTAGCTGGACAAATATATTGTTGAATCTGTGAGTAAAGTTTCTTGATATAGATTGTGGCGATGTTGAATGACAATTTTTGTTGTATGGTTTGAATGTTTGACCTTAAATGACTATATTATCACAATATTAGAATTTCTAGTCAGACAAAAAAATTATAATGTTGTTGTGTCATAATATTTAAATTATGTTAGGCAAACATTAATTTGCATATAATTTGTGACATTATAATTCGTTTGATTCATTCAAACAATTTAGTCAAAAAAATAGCTTAGTGATATTGCAAATCCCTATAAATCTAAAGTTTTAAAAGTTGAGATTATTTTGGGTACAAGCCGAAAGGGTCCTTCTGTCAACTGGACGTTAACAACTTTAAGCGACACGGTACTTAATCGTCCCCCTGTGGACCTCCACTAGCTAGGAACCGGCCCCTACAACTAACCCAAATTAATCAACACTTGATAAACTAAATATTTCTTAAGGTTGATTATGATTAGCAAATCACTTAAACAATTATTCTTGTACTTTAGACTGTCCTTTTTGCAAACATGGCTAGTAAAAATAAATTTTTAGAGCCATGGCTGAAAGATACCGTGTCTTACTTTAAGAGGTGATAGAGTCGGATAATTTTTGAATCACTATCATAAGGCTAATATTAACAATTAGTAGAATTATATTTTTAAATGGATTCTGATGACACAAAGTATGATTTAGGAGTAATCCAAACATTTGGCTTAGTCAAACCAAAAGTTACTAAAGAAATGGACTACAATTGGTGTAAAACCCCTAAATTTCTACTATAATTTTTTTTAAAATAAATAATTTGGTATTGATTTCGTAATTCGGATTTGTACGTCACATATGAGTTGGCATTCGTCGTATTGTACGTCTCGTGCGAGTTTGTGTTTCGTATTTTCTCGACGAGTGCGAATATGTGCGAGGTACATATTTCTTAGAAAAATATTTTAATTTTATTATAAAGGAAGTATAGTTTTTCTAATATGTATATATATGATAAATACTCAATTTGTTTAAGGTTATGAGCAAAGAGAATTTCAAAACTTCATTTATTTTGCCGTATAAAATGATGTTTTATATACAAGTATAATTAGTAATTTAGAAAAACTGGTTTTGGATAAATATTATTTTTTGTATGCGAGGGTATAAATATTTCTTTTTCGAAATTATTTATTTTCATTATTTTAATATTTCAAAAATAATATTTGAAATTTTGTTTGATTTAATATTTATTTAATTATGATAATTTAAATTGAAAAAGATTCGATTTTAATAGATTTTAAATTTCAAAGGCGGGATTATCTATATTGGTATTAGATTATATCGAATCGAGTTTAAATTAATTTAAACGAAAGGATGGAGTTATCCACTGAAAGTTTAAATAATTTCTAGTCTTTATCCTAATAAGAGTCCTCAACCCAACATATAGAGGAGCTCTCCATTAGTTTCTCCACCATCATCTCCACAAATATTTCCATAACCCAAGACATCGTGCATCGTGTCCGTGTTCCCCTTTTCCATCCACTATATTGTTTTCCAGTACAAATACAATAACTTCCGTCCTGTCCGACACACCCCGACGTCCAACCCAACTGTGTCGGACACATCCTGACATGACGCAACCCATCCGCAACACCGTCCTAATACACCCGACACAACTCGTAACCCTAATCCCTAACCCATGTCCACTTTCCAACCGAGGCTGACTGCCTCTCTATTCTTCCCAGTACCACCGCAGTAGCCGTCCTCCGCCACCTCTTGTGTCGTAGCAACCTCCAGCATCACCACCATCTACACATCCACCGCCACTCTTCCGGACAACAAAACCACCCTCGCCGCCACAAATCTGTCCACAACCACCACCGCCACCATCTTCCCCCTGGCTTCCAACTGCCATTACCAGCCCCTCTACCATCACCCAACAGCACCAACTCCGCCCCACACTACGACTCCTCCGGCCGACTAAATCACTGGAAACCAACACCCCGTGGCCAATCCCGACTGCAGCTACAGTCGCCACCCAAAAGCCCCAAAACCCACATCACCACCAACACCAGAGAACACAAGCAAAAGAAAAGGAAATCCCAACTCACCCTGCTTCCGGCTGCGACCCTAACGCCGCCAAAAATCGCACCGCCCCACCGAAAAGCCGCTGCACCTGCAAATTTTTCCTGAACCCAGCACCTCCACGACCTCTAAGCCGCGCTACCTCCTACAAGAACCCACCGGATCCCGCGCGGCCTCCATCGCTGCCCTCCACTGCAACAAAGCCACCATGTGCCATTAAATGCGACCCCACACATGCATACTTCTGATCGCACGCACCGGAAGCCGCCGGTGAGACCCCCTAGCCTGGCATCCTCCTTCCACCTTCCTTTGACCGGGCCGCTGGTAAGTTTTCGACCCTCTTCCTCTCACGCTCCACCCTCTCCGTTCTCTCCCTCTCGAGAGAAGATGTGAGGGGAAAAAAATAAAACCCCTCTTACTTTCCCTCTATTCTTCTCTGCCATATAATACCACTCTTACTTTCCCTCTCTCTCCGTTCACATCCAATTCTGGTTGAAACTTCATGTTTTGACATTTTGTACACGGATACTTAATGTCCATGTCGTCTATGGATTGAGGAAACGCCTTCGCGAATTGGAGGAATTGTTCTACTCCGACGATGTATTCATCTCGCACACCGCACCTGTCATCTTGAATGTGGTTGTACATCCATGAACGGTCTAGCAGATACATGGATATAGCCATTTTTAAATATCTATAAATATGAATAAACTTCAAAACTGAAACGAATATACTACATACTACATACATACATATATACTGCGAACCCCCTCGGGGCCCCACCCCGAGCAGCAGACCTACCAACCACACGAGTAGCAAGAAGGTCCTAAACCGACGTATGGCCATGACTCGGGACCATTCCTATGAGTATCGGGATCAAAGCAAATAGGCGACAACATTAACCAACCAATAAAACTACTTGTTACAAATATCGGCACTATCGGTGGTTTCGAATCGGAGTATCAAATTTTTTGGTGTCGGAAAACAAATAATTATTACTAAATTATCAGATTTTTTGGCACTATCGGTGCCCCTGACCCAGCCCTCCCCCACCTCGCACCCCTCCCCCCATACACCACCCCTAACCCTAACCCGAACACTATCCCTAACCCTTCCCCCACCAGCCCCCCTCCCCTCCCTAGCACCCCTTCACCCCCCCCCCCCCCCCCCCCCCCCCCCCCCGCGCTCCCCTCCCCCACCAACCACCCCGAACCCAAACTCGAACCCTAACCCTAACCCTTCCCCCAGCCCCCCTCCTCACCCCCAGCCGCCCCCAAACCCCCGCCCCCCACACACACCCACCCCTAACCCGAACTCTAACCCTTCCCTCCCCCAGCCCCCTCCTCACCCCCAGCCGCCCTCACCCCTATGCCCCACCCCCCCCAACCACCCTCCACTCACCACCCAACCACCCGCATCCCCCTGCCCCTCACCTCCCCATCGGACCATTCCTCACCCCCAACAACCCGTACCCCCTGCCCTTCCCCCCGAGCCACCCGCACCCCCCCAACCACCAACAACCAAAATAGAGAGAGAGAGAGAGAGAGGGAGTCACGTACCGGAGAGGGAGGAGAGTCGCCGGAGAGAGTGAGAGCGCTGGAAAGAGTGAGAGCGCCGGAGGGGGGAAGGAGAGAGAGTGAGAGAGTAAAATGGGGGGAAACGAATCATGGAGGGAAAATTTAATTAGAATTTAGCGACGTTCATCCTAACGTCGCTAAATTAGTCGCTATTAGCGACGTTATAGCGACATTTCGTGACGACTAGCTCATGTAACTAATATACGTCGTTGTCACGTCGCTATGTTCGTCGCTAGTAGTGACTATTAGCGACATTTCACTTCAATGTCGCTAATGTGCAAAATTTAGCGACGTTATGCGAACGTCGCTAAATTTACGTCGCTTATAATGGAGCAGATTTTAGTAGTGATATATGATTGATCCACTTAATTTCTTACATGCTTACTTTGTGTTTTATCTCGAAGCTTAACCCTCGTCCTTTTATTTTCATGCCTTATCTTGATTTACTTAGACCCATAATACCCTTTTACTCTCCATACAATATTAGCGACCCTTACTTCTCTCCCTTCCAATTAAATTGTTTTACTCATATTTTACTATGATTCCTCCGTGGTTTATGCAACTATTTTCATTTTCCTTGTTCTAAGATAAATTTGATCATGACATCCTATGGTTAGAAAGAGGAGAGTAGTGGTATAATTTAATAAGATGATTGAATATGCATAAGTGAAATCTTGCGGGAAAACCTATGAGGCAGAGTATATTTTATGATTAAGGGAGAGTAGATTCTTGTTCGACAAATTGGTTCTTTATTTTACGAGATGATAAATGGAGCGTTTGAAGAATTCAAGAAGGGTGTAATACCTAAAAGTAATTCAGAATTTAACCATGTGATGATTGTAAATATAAAGGTCATATCAAGGTGAGATTGGTTTCACTCTTGACTAAATTAAGTGAAGAAATTTTTTAAAGGAAGTTTTGTGAGAGGAAACTAGTTTGAAAAAAAATATGTAGGAAGAAGAGTATTAGAGATTTATTGAATTGGAAGTTAGACTTATCAAAATCCTACAATTATGGATATAATTTCCTATCGAAGTAACCTTGATTATATTCGACTAAATTGAGTAAAGGTTGACTAAATTATTTTGGAAAATTTTGAAAGACGAGATTGGTTTGAGGAAAATATTTACTAGAGATTGATTGAATCCAAACCTTTAAAATTAAAGGCGTTCTATTAGGAGATATCGAAGGTATATATATGGGTTGACATCTAATATTTTGTTTATAAATCTCAAATTTAGAAAAGTGTGTTTTGCAACAAAAAAAAAAGTTCGATGGAATATCAATTGGGAGAAGAAATAATTTTTGAAGATTAGTGATAAAAGGATAATGACGATTCAAAGAGTTAACGAAATTGAAAACCACAAGTGACTTTAAACTAACAAGCTCATAATCGAGATTTGAGATAAGAAAGTTATTACCCATTGACGAGGTTGCAAGTTTATAGGATAATGTTAGCGTTGATTGATTTAAACACTCATAGGTTGTCATGGATTGACCATCTTCGAGCTGTTGATTTTATTCGACTAGAACTATCTAAATTACCCATTTCCCCATCTTATGCCTTGAACTCTTCGCCTGAGGATTTAAATCATGATTTTATCGGCTAAACTCTTTTCATCCCCTTCGCCCTACCTACCCTAACTACTCCTAAATTTCGAGGACAAAATTCTTGTAAGTTGGGTAGGATGTAAAATCTCTAAATTTCTACTACGATTTTTTTAAAATAAATAATTTGGTATTGATTTCGTAATTCGGATTTGTACGTCGCATATGAGTTGGCATTCGTCGTATTGTACGTCTCGTGCGAGTTTGCGTTTCGTATTTTCTCGACGAGTGCAAATATGTGCGAGGTACATATTTCTTAGAAAAACATTTTGATTTTATTATAAAGGAAGTATATTTTTTCTAATATGTATATATATATGATAAATACTCAATTTGCTTAAGGTTGTGATCAAAGAGAATTTCAAATTTTCATTTATTTTGCCGTATAAAATGATGTTTTATATACAAGTATAATTAGTAATTTAGAAAAACTGGTTTTGGATAAATATTATTTTTGTATGCGAGGGTATAAATATTTTATTTTCAAAATTATTTATTTTCATTATTTTAATATTTCAAAAATAATATTTGAAATTTTGTTAGATTTAATATTTATTTAATTATGATAATTTAAATTGAAAAAGATTTGATTTTCATACATTTTAAATTTCAAAGGCGGGATTATCTATATTGGTATTAGATTATATCGAATCGAGTTTAAATTGATTTAAACGAAAAGATGGAGTTATCCACTGAAAGTTTAAATAATTTCTAGTCTTTATCCTAATAGGAGTCCTCAACCCTATATATACGGGAGCTCTCCATTAATTTCTCCACCATCATCTCCACAAATATTTCCACAACCCAAGACATCGTGCATCGTGTCCGTGTTCCCCTTTCCTATCCACTACATTGTTTCCCAGTACAAATACAATAACTTCCGTCCTGTCTGACACACCCCGACGTCCAACCCAGCCGTGTCGGACACATCCTGACATGACGCAACCCATCTCCAACATCGTCCTAATACACCCGACACAACTCGTAACCCTAATCCCTAACCCATGTCCACTTTCCGGCCAAGGCCGACTGCCTCTCTATTTTTCCCGCCACCACCGCAGTAGCCGTCCTCCGCCACCTCCTGTGCCGTAGCAACCTCCAGCATCACCACCATCAACACATCCACCGCCACACTTTCGGACAACAACACCACCCTCACCGCCACAGATCTGTCCACAACCACCTCCGCCACCATCTTCCCCTGGCCTCCAACTGCCATTACTAGCCCCACTACCATCACCCAACAGCACCAACTCCGCCCCATACCACGGCTCCTCCAGCCAACCAAATCACTGGAAACCAACACCCCGTGGCCAACCCGACCGCAGCTACAGTCGCCACCCAAAAGCCCCAAAACCTATATCACTACCAACACCAGAGAACACAAGCGAAAGGAAAGGAAATCCCAACTCACCTTGCTTCCGGCTGCGACCCCGATGTCGCCCAAATTCGTACCGCCCCACCGGAGAGCCGCTGCACCCACAAATTTTTCTCGAACCCAGCACCTCCACGACCTCCAAGCCACGCTGCCTCCAACAAGAACCCACCGGATCCCGCGCGGCCTCCATCCCGGCCCTCCATTGCAACAAAGCCACCGTGTGCCATTAAATGCGACCCACACACGCATACTTCCGACCGCGCACATCGAAAGCCGCCGGTGAGACCCCCCAGCCTGGCATCCTCCTTCCACCTTCCTCTGATCGGGCCGCTGGTAAGTTTTTGACCCTCTTCCTCACACGCTCCATCCTCTCCGTTCTCTCCCTCTCGAGAGAAGATGTGAGGGAAAAAAAATAAAACCCCTCTTACTTTCCCTCTATTCTTCTCTGCCATATAAACAAAAGCTACAGTTTAGCACCATAAGTTCTTGTTTCTTTCTTTTTATTTATTTCCCTGTGTGTTAAATCAACTGGCCACGTTTGTATTATAGTATTATTATTTTTTATTTTATTATATTATTTTTGTATATGGTATAAATATTTGGTGTATAAATCAGTTATATTACTGGTATGTAGGTTGTTATAAGTTAATTATTAATATCATTATTGCTTTGTTAATATTACTATTTACATTATTATTTCAGAAGTTAAACGATTTATTTACTTTTGCTAATTTCAAAGTAAGTTTTCACACTAAAATATTCTTCTCGAGCTATATGTGTGTATATTTGACAAGTTATAGTTTTGGCCTAAACAACTTATTTTCGAATAATTACTTAAAATTTTCGTATACGAAATAATTGTTTCTATATAAAAACAATTTTTACAAAAATTAGGATTTTGCCTATAAATGATTTTGATTCTTCAAATATTTAACCAAAAACATATTTTTACTAATACGATCTATTTTTCGAGTATTTACATAATGTTATTATGAAACTATTTTCTAAATTAGTACATGAATCTATCTCCACAAAATTTTCTCAATTATTCCCATTGACCATGACTAATCATGCTTAACTATTTTCTCATGATTTCGGACCTCTATATATCAATCATGGCTGTTAGACAAACTGGGACATGTCAGATCATCGCACCACACCAGGCGCCACACCAGGCAAGATACCTTGCCATATTTACTGCTTATATTTAGTTGCATTTTTATTTCAGTTATTGTATCTATTTTTCTCGTTTATCTTTTTGCATGCGGACTTAAAGTTAAGGGACAACCGTCAACTTATTTTATCTCACTAAACTTGTCATGATTTTATCACGAGTTGTGTGTGAGTTGTGAGTATCATATAGAGGTCACTTGCGTGTTGGCTGATCCCCCGTGCGCATGCGTAGGAATAATTGTCAATAGATGCATGTTAGAAGACTTGACAGTTATTTGATATAAAACAATATTATGGTAGTGACACGTGTTGGTGTGTCGTGGTTACGATGCATGTATAGTATCATTGGGGGGAGAGAACAACTATTAGCGTAGGGGCTACATTTACTTTTACACACATTTTGGGCCGATAGCGACTCGGATGAGCGCTACTTACCGCCCATGGCTGATAGTGACTCGGATGAGCGCTACTTACTACCACTCTTTATTTACTCTACTGTTCCTACAGCCCCTGCGTAGAACATTGTCCTCAAAAGTGCATATCACATAGACGGTTAGAGACCCAGTTGTGTTGTAGTCTTATAGTGTTTATATTTGCATTTATAATGGCATGTTCTTCATGTATCTTGTTATCACCCTCTGAGGACTTGGTGATTTCTTCAGGTGTGTTTTGTGATTTTTGCAGGTGCTCTAGCCAAGGCCATAGTTTACAATCTACCTTCGCGATGCTAGCTCTTGGATCGTCTTTCGCTTTGCTCGACTCTTGCTTCGTTGCTATGTATTTCTCGCTTTTTAGTTGGTAGTGGATTTCTCTCCGTCCAACATTTTGTACAAATGATATTTATAAGTTGATTTTATGATATATTTATTTGTGGATGAGATTAGTTTCATGGCTTTCTATATTTCACAGCTTATGTATATATACGAGGGGTCCATATACTTCGTATGCAAACAGCTGGCATGTCTACGTACTTAGTCCTTGTATTTTGGGACTGGGGTATTACAATTGCTTTCACAAAATTTTAAGTGTTATGACATTTTTTTTGGATATAAAAACACTAAAGATCACTAAGATCCAGTGTAAGGTTTCATTAATCCGTGGAACAACTTTGATACTAATAAGTTGATTGGCATTGTGACAAACAATCATAGCTAGGAGCATTAAAGAATATGAAATTATAATTTTAAACATAGCTTGTACTGAAGCTGAATGGATCACATTTCATACTATGTACAAATCAAATAGATCCATGCCCAAATTTCATTCTTGCCATGACTTCATGAAGTATTGAAATTGAATAGATCAAGCATCTTATTATGCATATACATGATTTACATATTTTTGTATCTATCATTTTTATAAATTATGCTAAAGAACGGCTAAATCATGATCTTGTGAATTCTAAGATGAACAGGTACCTGTAGCTGCATTTAAAGACATTAAAAGAGCCTAAAAGGCAAAATGTGGTTCTTGACTATAAAAGTCATAAAATAACTTTAGAGATATTTTGACGAAGAGTGTATTTACTCTTGACGAAGAGTACTGTCTCGAAAATTAATCCTAGAATCGTCGAAGGGGATGGGGTTCAGCCCATAAGTAAGTCACCAGCAGTGGTAACCCAACCGAGTCTGACTGGAGATCCCAAGAAGCCGGTTCAATATGTAGAAACAAGCTGGACTTAGGTGACTTTATGGAACACTGACCCTAGATTAAAATCTCATTAAAATAATGTCCAAGTAGCTGTACATGTGTACAATGATTCCCCATCCCTATGGTGATAGTGTTCCGGTGTGATTTGGTTAGGATGAGTTTTAAAACTATTAATAAGTCCAAGCATAATTATGCAGGGTTGACTTCAATAACCAACCCATGGAGGACTTACCTATGTGAGAGGTCGTGAAGGCTGCAACATGGGACAGGACGATCCCAGACAACTCTTATGAATAAGGAAAAACTGCGCTCAAAAGTGCCACCCCGACAGACCCAAGAACCTCTAGCATACTATGTGTGTTATTTTCTGAATCTGATTCAAGAAGTCTGATTCAAGGCGTAGTACATCAAGTACTTTTTCAGATAAAGACAATAGTCACTAAGTGAGATTCAAGGCTGTAGTCTATCTTACCTAATGTATAGTATTCATTTGTCCAGTAATTTTCTATCTCTACTCTTTTGAACATTGTTAACTCTATTTCCGAAACTTAATTTTTTTGGGTGGATTTTTGTATGAATTTGTAAAATCCAACTTTCAATGTCTTTTATTGTATTAATGGTTGATGTTTCCTATTAAGTATTACCTATTATTATCCATTATATTGTTTATTTAAACCTAATAAATTATATTAATTCTATAGGTTAATGGTTGTCTATTATTATCCATTTTATTGGTTGTTTAATCCTAATAAATTATATTAATTCTATAGGTTAATGGTAGTCTATTATTATCCATTTTATTGGTTGTTAAATCCTAATAAATTATATTAATTCGATAGGTTAATGGTTGTCTATATAATGCATACTTTGTCTTATTGAAGGGACATCTTTGAGAGTAGCAACCATATGATTTCCCTCATTCTCTTCCTCCACAAATCACTATCATACTATTTATACTTTTCTATTTCAATCTCTTCTACTCTGGGCAAGAACTAAGTTCGGGTCCTTCTCCCGAAACCGTTTACGGTTACGGGAAGCCAGTAGCAAGGGGGTTTTATGTCTAGGAGGATTCAAGAGGATGTCTGCACGTAGACCTCGAATAATCTCTTAGGATAGTGCTTCGTGCATGACTTTTTCATAGACCGGTATTTCTAATCTTTTTATTATTTTGTTATTCTATATTTCAGGATGATAAATAAATTTCTTCTAACTCTCCAGTATGTTGGAGCTCCACAACATCCTACGCCCGTACTGCTTCTGGTAGATTAGTGGGGGCTAAATAGACATACGAGAAGAACCATGGGTGTCGTCTCTTTCGGATGCTAGAATTGACGGGGACTCATTACCTTTATCATGGCCACGACTAGTGAGAGAACTGGTTCTGCCAAATCCCAGGAGAAGGAACTCAAACCTGATTCAGTCTACCTTCCCTCCAATAGATGCTGCAGGCATTCTGAAAATCAACTTGAGTGAGGGTGATTGTCAGACCCAAACCCAGTCAACACCCCCACCCCCACGACCGGCTCCTCTATCTCCCACGCCCCCACGTTCTCTCTCTCCCTAAATTTCTCCTCCAATAATCTCTCTCTGCCACACAAAGACCAAAAGCTAACACCTCACCCTCCCAACTACAAAACCCCCTCACTCCCTTTCCCTTTAAAAACCCACACCCATCTTCATCATCATCACCAACATCTCATCACCATCCGACCGTGCCACTACCCTTCGTCGACGTCGATCCAGATCCGACAGCCTCCGGAAGCCCAGCGCCGCACAAGCAGTCCGCGACACTTCCTGCCGCTGTACCCGCGACCGCCGTCGCTGCACCAGTGCCCCGCCGACACTCGCCGCCGTTCGTCTGTAGCCCCGCGGTGCCCCGCCGTCGCACCAGCACCCGCCGGCAGTCCCACCGCGGTGCCCCGCGCCAGAACCCGCGCTGCCAACCTTCCCGTGCACGTACCCGTGCCGTCCACGTGCAAGTGTCCATGTCCGTGCCCGTGCCTGCGTGCGTTTCTGAGTCCGAGGCATCCCCTCGGTGCTCCGTCACAGCCTTCGGTAAACCCTGCAACCTTCTGTTAATTCACAGAACCATTTCTGTTCCGGGATAGCCAGTTTAGTAGTTTCCTATTTTTGATTCGGTAATAATTTTATTAGCTTTTAATTAGATGGTTAATCTTAATTAGTTAGCTTAATGGAATTTAGAGTTATCATCTACTTTTAATTATGAATAACGTTGAATTAATGTTATTTCAACGATTATATCACTTTTACCATAATTTCATAATTATTATTATTTAATGATAAAACTTAGTCTCAAAATATTAATTATATAGCAAAATATTTGTTAATATAGGAAATGGTATTTTTTTTTAGGCCAAAAACTATATATTTATGTTTTTAGGTAAAAATATTTATTTTCGTATTTTAACCATTATTTCTGTTAATAAAGTTTATGAAAATAAAAAACTAGAGATAATAACATATTTTCTAATAAAATCGTAATTTTTACTAAAATAATATTTTACGTATTTTTATTATTAAAAATTATTATTCTTTACTAAAGAAATAGTATTAGTAAAATATTTTGTAAAGTTTATTTAGTAAATGTTAAATTAGATTTCGAATATTCCGAGTTTACGCGATATTTTCTATTAAAATAAATCATGATTAAAACTACTACTATTTTGAATATATTCCAAAATATATTATTTTCTACCCTATTTTTAAAATACTAATAAAATAGTTTTACCAAAATATTACATATTTAAATTATTATTTTCTCTAATAAAAATGGCAATGTTTATAATTAATGTAGATTTACGTTAGTTGATTTAGTAGCCAATCTTGGAATAAGTTCTAAGGACAGATTATTATTAATGTAGGTTCGGGTCCCTGAACCCTAGCCGACACCTTTCTAGCCATTGCCTTCTACGTCAAGGATACAACCAAGGCAAGTTTCATATCTATTCCATGTATGTGTTTTTACTTTAATAATTAAATGTATGCATCAGTTGATTTCATATAGTATAATGACACTGATTCACCCTCTCGGACTCCACATCTATTGATGGATTACTGGATTGCTATAGTGACTTATTGACTTATTGACTCATTGACTCATTGACTCGGGAATTGCTTGTGGGAGTAGTATAACATCTGTGACCAAAGCCAAAATTCTTGCTTGTCTCTCTCGTGCTAACCTCTACCACACAGGGGGTTGAGCCGTACCGTATACTATTTGTTTCAGCCGAAACATTAGTATACATATTGCCTCTATCCCAGCCGGTCACAGGCCCTGTTATATACTCAAAACACTAGCTTAGCATTGCGATCATATTGTTTGTTGTCTTTTACTATTATACAAAGACATATAAAGTTT
Organism: Iris pallida; assembly: GCA_029216955.1. NCBI lineage: Eukaryota > Viridiplantae > Streptophyta > Magnoliopsida > Asparagales > Iridaceae > Iris > Iris pallida. Next base: position 3,352 of record JANAVB010035929.1, on the reverse strand, counting down.
CTTAAACTGTCTCGTATTTTCATTTATTGCTAATTTAGAAATGCTAGATGTGGAAGAAATATGTTTCTTGTTCACTCATGACTGGAGACCCAACATTTTTAGGTGATTGCGATGAGGAGGAGCTAGCTTACTATTCTTTCTACGGGCCTGACTTGGGTCCTGCAGATTTAGCTGAACCAGAATCAGGAACCCCAGAACCATAGATGTTGGCATAGTTTCTTTCCTTTCTTTGTTTTATCAAAACAATTGTAATAAGGGAATTGTGATATTGTAGTCATGTTATTTACATTTCAGAACCTGTTTCAGTTTAATAAAATATTTTATTTCCGTTAGATATTTGCTTGTTGTGTTTCACTGCTTGATACAGCTTACTGCCACCGTCTCACAACGGTGCAGGCTGGACATGATCCGACTGGACCCATTATATTTGGGATTGGATCGTGACATGTTTTTAGTAGTGGCCCATGCAGGTCAAGTTCTGCAAAATTGGTCTAGTCAAGTTAGTCTAGACCAGCATGTAGTCCTGCAATCTGACTTAGGTCTAAGTATGATCTTAGGAAAATAGACTATAGAAACAATTAGAACACTTAGATTATACTTACCATGTCACAACATAGGGCCAAAATTATCTATTTATAATATCTATTTTTGTTTGCTTATAGTTTCGTAGGTTATCTTGCTTATGTTTGTACCTAAACCTTACCCAGATTAGGTCGATTGTATGATGGTATATTTTACTGCCTATATTATTTTCTAAATATTATGTGTTCCATGGCTTTCAGGGTTATTTTTCTCCATATCTTATTAGATTCTAGCATCCCTTAGGATCTATACTATTTCGCTATTTATAGATTAATATTAGATTTTTTCAATCTCCTTCTTCAGCAAACCTATTTCCAATTTCTCTATTAGTTTGATCAAATCTTACTTCTCTATCTTTATTTAGGATCTAGATCCATTCATTATTTAGAGTTTCAAATTCTCCTTTAGCAAACCTAATAAACTCTTATCTACCCAAAGTATTTTTACGACTATTGTATCCAACCATTAGTCTTGACCTTATTTCCAATTGACTTTCTCATAACCAATTCCGAACCAAATTCGTCTGGAACCATAAAGCCCCAAGGTTAATTGTTACCAAAAGTATTGGTTCAACTTAGCTAGTTTTCACGAATCTTCCCAAGAAATTATTTTTCCAAAAAATAAATTCCATTATTGACTGATATTTCCTATGTATTCCAAGGACCGAGAATATTTTCATTTGTTGACTTTCTCCACTCAACTTGAAACTTTACTCTCTCTAGGCAACTTCTTGATCAATTCAAGGCCTACAAAGCTTCTAAACTCAATGCTTGAGTAGCATGAAGCAGGAACGGTCAGAGAATTGATTCTATTATATTATTGAATTTTATTTAGTCATTGGAAGACTTTTGAATTGTTAAGCTATTTCTTTGAAATTCCTATGGACAAAGTTGAGAAATATTCAGTGACCTAATATGGCTTCGTACATATACGTTGCAGCCATTTATCTGAATCATGAAAACTACGAGTTTACTGCAGCCAGATGCGCATTAGCGAGGCATAGGCTCTAAGTTGAAGTGATTTCGGATGTTCATAGGTTTTCGAATATTATTAAGACTATGTCCTAAATGCATCATGTTTGTCTCCTATGTTATTCAGCCAAGAAATGGATAAAGTTGATAGACTACTCGGTAACCTATCATTATTCAAGTTATAGAGCCAAAAATTTACTACAGTCAGGTGCACTTTGGTGAGGCATGAATTTGAGGCAAAGTGACTTCGGATATATTTGGTTTTCGAATATTATTAAGTCTATATCCATACCATGGTTTTCTTTTTAGCACCATCAAATTATCTGACCTTTGCCCGATTAGAGGATTTGCATTTCTAGCGGTTGTCTCCATTTTCAGAAATCTCTTATCACAGCCAGAAAGAATAGATTTTCTATAAATTCTACTTGATTTTCCTAGAACTTATTATGACCATGTCAATCTCTATTGATTCAATCTCTTTCAAGGTCCAATTCTAGTGTGTTGCATATATTTTGTGGATAGTTATATATTTTGTAGCTATATATATAGTTATGTGATAGTTATATGCAGAAAAAACCTAGATAGTTACCTAGCAACCTTATTATATTATTCCAGTAAGAGCATCCTTAGAGGATCGATATATTTTCCAATGAGATTAGATAGCTAAGAGTAGAAAAGGATAGTATAACAAGGCACATTGTAAGAAAGTTAGTCTTGAGAGAATTATAAATTATGGTTCATTTAGGATAGAATCATTATTAGTGCTTGGGTATTGGATTTGAACAAATGAATGTATTTGACGATTTTGAATTTTATGAAGAGTTATGGAAGATACAGGAAAACGTAGGTAGAATTAGCGAGAAAAGTTTAGGATTTGGTAAGATTTTCCCAAGGAGGAAGTAAATTTAGATAATATATATAAACATGAGAATATGATGATCAAGTAAAGGAACACTTGACGAGGATCAACTTTTATGATTAGATGACTACTGTACCCAGAAGGGCTGGATATAACCATGGAAGGAATATCACAAGCAATGGAATGATAGGTTCTAAAGAAGGAATAAACAGTGAGAAATTGAGATAAGACCATTGGCATGCAACCTTGGGAAGGAGCAATTGGGTTTGCAATTTCTACCAAATATTGGGGACTCATATTAGTTATGGTAAGAATGATTAGAATTTTGTGATGTGTTTGGATGAGAACAATTGTTAGGTGCATAGTTAAAGATTAAAATTTGATTAGTGATTATAATTTGGTCAATTGATTTCAAGAATTGGAAATTCTCGAATATAGATCATGGATCAACTTTAAAGAATTTTCTAAGGACTTACTATGACAAGTGAGGATTGTGACTTTGATGTAGTCAGTTTTGGAAGAATGGCTGACAATTGGAAATTGATATCCGTAAAATGATTTGATCGCTAGAAATACTTGAAATTTGAAATACATTTGGCTTACGAGTTACATACAACGACGGATGGAAATTTGATTTAGATTTTGATTCCAAATACTTGGCAGCTGCCTTAGTTTTCGGTAGATAGGAGTTCAGCTAGTTTAGCGAATTAGAGATTAGTTTTTGAATGGTATTAATAAGATGGTTATCTTGTAAGATATTTTCTGTATACCCTATCTTTTGACCGTTGAAATAGTGATACGATATTATTTCTATTCCCTTTGATTATCACTCAGTTCTCAACGAAAATCTTATCCGATTACATTTCTATAGCTATATTATTTAATCACCCTCGATATCCTACTATCATACAACTTGTTGATTTTTCCTGATCACAAACCC
>JANAVB010035928.1:0-46277 GCA_029216955.1 Iris pallida | reverse complement strand
CCCCAGCCCCCCCTGCCGACCCTAACCCCAGCCCCCCTGCCGACCCTAACCCCAAGCCCCCCGGCGACCCTAACCCGAGCCCCCCTGGCGACCCCCCCCCTCTTCCGACCCATGCTGCCGAACCCCCCCCCCCCATTTTCTAAAAAAAAAAAACCCTAATTTGAGAGCAGATTCTGTGGGCGGTTATTCGAAGACGGATGGCTGTCAAATACTTTATTTGCACCTTCTTTTCCTAGATTACGCCCTCCGGAATTACAAATGCTTTATTTGTTTTTCGTTCTCGATCTGCAAATTAAGGTCTACATGCGCGCCGGTGTTGGCCACGTTAACAGCGCATTCGTAAGGTCTCTGTTGAAGACTTTACATAAAGACGACGACGAAGCCGACGAAGACGACGACGACGAATCACAGTTGAAGACGCCATGGATTCGATCAGTGGTAAACTGACAGCAGAAGAGATGAAGGCCTTGGTTGATGATATTTTATCAAAGAGATTAACCGAGGCGACCCCACGTGTGATCCATACTGATGTGATCCGTCACCCTACAAAATGGAGAAACTGGACAAGCTGGAGACGAAGTTGGAAGGAACGTCCAACTACTTAAAATGGTCACGGCAGGCCATGCGGACGCTGAAGGGACGTGGCTTGGTTGGCTACGTCAATGGCCAAAACAAGGCGCCAGATGAACCCTCCTCAAAGGAGTTTGCTATTTGGGAAATTGTCAACAATGTTGTGGCTGGATGGTTGACAGCCTCCTTGACCGACCAGGTGTCGAACAATGTAGAGGCAATGGAGGCTGCTGATATATGGCGAACTTTGAAGGATATGTACTCAGGCTCAGGCAATCCTATGCGGGTCTTCCAAGTGCAGGATGAACTTGATAGGGTGGCCCAGGACGACCGCACCATCTCTGAGTATGCAGCACTGTTGAAGAAGTACTGGTCTGATCTGGATCACTATGATCCTCTTGGGATGGAAGATGCCCAAGTCGAACCAGCATTTGCGAAACATTTCCAAAAGTCTTGGATTATATTTCGCGTCAACGGATGATGAAGTTCTTGAAGGGTCTTAACCCTGTGTTTGAGCATAGAAGGAATGTACTCCTAGCACAGCCCATGCTTCCAACCTTAGAAGAAGCCATAGCTGCCATGGCACAAGAAGAGGCTCGCTTGAAGTTGATGTCCAACAAGAGCTCTTTCCAGGGGGAGCAAGTCGCCGTTGACAAGTCTGCCCTTGCCGCCTTCAATCAGCCTCCCTCTGTGGCCGGTGTTTGCCATAATTGTGGTGATCAGGCATTACATCAGATTTTTACCAAAACCCCTGCACAGTCAGTCGAGTGATCGTGGACGGGGCCGCGGAGGACGTCGAGGTGGTAGAGGCGGTTATGCTGGTAGAAGGAAAATTATTCTGGAGGACACAGAGCTAATCTGGCGGAGGAAGGGAAGAAAATCACCTGGCTGAGTTAACCCCTCTTGAGAAGGAGTTCCTCGCTAAGTTACGCAGCACGAAGCTGGGTTCGGATGACAGTCATAGGGCGTCATCTACCTCGGGAGACCACATCACTTGCTTTGCCCAAACCAGCACAGGTATACCTGCGCGTGCTCTTGCAGCAGCTGTCCACCAACCAGGTTGGATTATGGACTCTGGGGCATCTCGCCATGTCACGGGGTCCCGCGGTGAGTTCCAGGATACTCACCTACCGACGCCGGAGAGCATTCAGACTGCTGATGGTAACTCCAGCCCTGTCATGGGTAAAGGCAATGTCGCATGCACCCCTTCTCTCACTCTCACCAATGTCTTACATGTTCCGTCTTTTTCTGTCAATCTTCTTTCTATTAGTGCCATTATTCTTGATCTTAACTGTATTGTTTCCTTTGACATTCCTATGATGACTTTTCAGGAGAAGGGGACAGGACGACGACTAGGGACTGGCACATGGCATAAGGGGTTGTGGTACTTGGACAGGACTGGACTGGACAAAGCATTGGCATCTCTGGTAGCAGACACACCACCGGAAGATTTACGGCGCAGTGTAGAAGATGAATTGCTACTCCACCACCAGCGTGTCGGTCATTCTTTTTTTAAAATTATTAGTCGAATGTATCCGTCCTTATACCAAAGGGCTAATAAAGAGAAGTTATTTTGTCATGCTTATGAGTTGGGTAAACATACCAGAAGCACGTATGTGAGTTCAGAAAGTAGAAGTTCGGCTGCATTTGATATGATACATTCGGACGTATGGGGCCCTTGTCCTACAACCGGTATTAACGGTTTTCGATGGTTCGTCACTTTTATTGATTGTTATACTCGTGTGACATAGGTCTACCTTATGAAGAATAAAAGTGACGTCTTTGAGACGTTTCGAGACTTTCATCGTCGGATAGAAACTCAATATGGTACTAAAATTAAGTACTTACGGTCTGACAATGGGACGGAATATACAAATAAGAAGGTTGCTGAGTATCTATCCACTCATGGAATACTACACCAAACTTCCTGTGCATATACACCGGCACAAAATGATGTGGCCGAACGGAAGAACAAACACCTGCTGGAGGTCACACAGACGATGATGCTGGCTATGAATGTTCCGAAACACTTATGGGGGCAGGCGGTGTTAACGGCATATTATCTCATCAACAGAATGTCATCTCAGATATTGGACTGGAAGACACCGTTGGAGATGCTTACTGGTGCAACCACGTATACTGTTCCACCGAAAGTATTTGGGTGTGTATGTTTTGTCCAAGATAATAGGCCAGGAGTTGGCAAACTGGATCCTAGAGCCGTTAAATGTGTCTTTGTGGGTACACGGCAACTCAGAAGGGATACACATGTTGGAGTCCAGTTGAGCGGAAGATGTTTGTAAGCATGGACGTTACATTCAGAGAACTGGAACCATATTATGATTCGGATGACGGTTCGGCGTTTGGTGACACACCTAACACAGAGGGTGTTAGATGTGAGGAGGAGAAAATAAGCCCATCTGTGGTAGTCGGATCGGTCCCATGCCCGGTCGTAGAAAACTGGACGAAAGAAAGAGAAAGCAGTGACTCCGATACAGAAGATGAAGAAGATACATATGTTAAACAGGAGGAGCAGCAGACAATGGAAAAGGAACAGGGAGAGCAGCAGATAATGGAAAAGGAGCTCCAAGTCTACAGAAGGAGACAGCAGAAGTCCAGTACTGTGCCTGTACCGTGCCATGTGCCTACTGTACCAAGTCCCTCGTCTACTCCTGCTCCAACTCTTGAAGATGTTGCTCCCGCACAGAATCAATCTGATTCTGATGCGGATCTCTCTGACTCTGATAGTATGATCTCTCCACCACCTATTGCTCCCTTAAGGAGATCTTCTCGCATCAATGCGGGTAAGGCTCCTAATCGTTTTGATGATTATGAACATGATATTGTCAACTACCTGTCTTATTCTAACATTTCTTCGAATTATCGAGCCTTCATTGCATCATTAGACTCTACTCGTTCCAAAAGTTGGCAGGAAGCAAAGAAAGATCCAAGTGGAAAGCTGCAATGATGGAAGAACTTGGGGCACTGGAAAAAAATAAGACGTGGGAGCTGGTTCCATTACCCAAAGGAAAGAAAACTGTGGGATGCAAATGGGTGTACACAGTAAAGGAGACGTCAGAAGGAAAGGTGGAACGATACAAGGCGAGGTTGGTTGCAAAGGGATATACACAATCATATGGCATCGACTATGATGAGACGTTTGCTCCAGTAGCAAAATGAGCACCGTAAGAACTCTGGTCTCCATTGCAGCAAACTATGGGTGGAAGCTATACCAATTAGATGTGAAGAATACCTTTCTCCATGGGGACCTAAGAAGAAGTGTACATGGAACTCCCGCCAGGGTGCTACGCTACAGAATCAGACGGAGGGACATCGCATAGAAAAGTGTGCAAACTAAAGAAGTCGCTATATGGACTCAAGCAATCTCCTCGAGCCTGGTTTGACAGATTCAGAAAGGCTGTTACAGGCATGGGATACCATCAAGCAAATGCAGATCATACGGTCTTTCTTCAGCATCCAAGAGGCCACATCACTATACTTGTTGTATACGTGGATGATATAGTAATCACATGTAATGATGAAGTCGAGATCGCTAAGTTGAAGTCAAAACTCGCGAAGGAGTTTGAGGTGAAGGATTTAGGAGCGATGGGGTACTTTCTAGGTATCGAGGTGTGTGAAGGCGAACAAGAATTGTTCTCTCACAGAGAAAATACGCACTAGATCTGCTGAAGGAGACAGGGATGCTAGGATGCAAAGCAGCAGTCACTCCAATTGACCAGAAGTGCAAGTTGGGAGCAGGAGCAGGAGAGCCAGTTGATCGTGAAAGATATCAACGACTTGTAGGGAGATTGATTTATCTGGGGCACACTCGCCTGATATCTCATTTGCGGTGAGTGTAGTAAGACGCTACATGCATGATCCAAGAACGGGTCATATGGATGCAGTGTTTCAGATCTTGAGATATCTGAAAGGGACGCCGGGGAAAGGGCTATGGTTCAAAAAGAATGGATGTATAGAAGTTGAGGGATACTGCGATGCAGACTGGGCAAGCTGCATAGACGATAGAAGTTCTACCACAGATATTGTGTCTTTGTAGGAGGAAACTTGGTCTCATGGAGAAGCAAGAAACAGTCTGTGGTAGCACGATCTACAGCTGAAGCAGAATACAGAGCAATGGCTTTAGGAGTGTCGGAGTTGCTGTGGGTGAAAGCGTTGCTGACAGAGTTGAAGCTGGACAAGGGAGCACCGTTACGTCTTCTGAGCGATAGTCAAGCTGCAATAAGTATAGCTAACAATCCAGTTCAGCACGACAGAACGAAGCACATCGAGATCGATCGATTCTTCATCAAAGAGAAGCTGGAACAAGGGATACTGAAGATTGATCATGTTCGCTCAGAAGAACAAGTGGCAGACTGTCTGACTAAGGATCTTAGTTCATTAAGTCTGTCGAAGCTATGTAACAAGATGGGAATGATTAATATCTATCGCCCATCTTGAGGGGGAGTGTCGAGAACTAATAAGGGATTTAGTCCCACATTGGAAAATGTAATATGAAGAGGAGCTAGACTCCCTATAAGTAGTGGAGTAGTCAATCAATAAAATACATAACAATTATTCTCTACAGACAGCGGCTTGAAGGGGAGGAGGAACTGATAGTGAGACGTTGTTTAAATCTTTGAATATGACAGGATCAAAATGGAGGGAGCATACTATGGTGAGGAAGCAGACAAAGGTTTGTGAGTTGTGACTGTCGTCAGGTATTGAAGCAGCTCGGCCCGCTCGGAGAAAATGGAGACTGCCTTTTGTGTGGAAAAAGATATGTTTGGGATTTTAAAGGAATTCAAAAAAAAAAACTTTTCAAATATTTACTTTACATGTCGAGCTGTCCATCTAAACATTTAATCTAATGGTTGAGAATAATTTCTCTCTTCTCATATAATTTTAGTTTCACCTGATATATTAACTCTCATCTTAACAAAGAGTTTAAGAAGCAGTAAAAGATTTGTTTAGTGCATCAGACAAACCCTTGAAGATTTAGTCCTCTCAGAATAGCTTCATGTACCTTTTGGTCCTAAGACAATAAAAAAAGAATGTGCTTATTCAAATGGGATATTCACTGGACATAGAAAACGTTGAGAATACCCCTGATCCCGATGCTGGTTAGTTATTTGGATATACTTACTGCCACTTACCCTTAATAGTAAAGGAATGCGCCAGATATTTGTAACATCAAACAGTGTAATGATATTTTTTGCCTGTAAATAAAAAATTATCAACCCAAAATTAGGGATAACAAAAATGTGGAACCATGTTTCAGAGCATATTCTATTCTATACAAAGTACCGGAACATGGCAGAACCGTGAAAGTTTCTCTTTGACATTTTCATCCAAGGGCTGCAATAGCATTTCAGGGAAAATCAGACAGCCGAGAAAAAATAGAAGTTAAAAAAAAAGAGCTGCAAGAAAGGGAGCTGATATACTTTGGCACTGCGACAAGCTAGTATATTTGGTGTCAGTCCAAGTGCTCTTAGTCCTCGAACACTATGCTGAGTTGGTTTAGTTTTCTAGAAGCAAAAAAAAGGTCTTGTTAGCCATATAGTTGCAAATTAGTAATATTTATTATAGCAGTCTATCAGTATCCAAGCTATCGTTGAAAGGAATATTTGCATAGCAAAGCACACTTTTCATGACTTACTAAGAGAATAATTAATAGAAGTTATATACCTGCTCACCAACAACATTCAAAACTGGCACAAGACTAACATGAACAAGGCAAAAATTTCCAGGGCCTGAAAACATGACATTCAGAAAACTCTGTTACCTATCTAAAAAAAGAAAATCAAGGAAAACCATAAGAAAATCAAGGAAAACCAATATATCATAGAATGAAAATGGAGAGATGAAATCTACTGCAGGTGATACTGGTGACTCCATAATTCACTCACCTACGCGATAAAAAAACTGACCCAAAGCTTCAATAAATGACATTGATTCAATGTCCCCTGCATCAAGAATGATATTGTTGAAACAAAAGAAAATTATGAATGGGAACTGCATTTATCTAATACTGGGAAGTACTTTGCAACTTATATACCACATTCATAGAAAGTAAGGCAGCCAAGTGGTGCTCTGTTACATGTACATATAACATATTCTCATTCTCATTGAGTCATTTCTTAGAGTAGCACAAATCATGCCTGTAAGTAGGAGCCTTCAATAAGTTACTCTCACCTATAGTTCCACCCAATTCAATAACACAAACATCAGCAGGCTCTTCTTTGCCATCGACAGGGATCATAGCCACACGTTCAATCCACTGTTGTATGGCATCTGTAATGTGTGGCACCACCTTGAAAGAAGACAAAAGGATGAGTTTCAGAAGAGAACCTATGCAAGATGCGATAAAAACCAACACATTCAAAAGGTATAAAGCTGATAATTGGCAGTCACCTGGACTGTTTTGCCAAGATAGTCTCCCTTCCTCTCCTTATCAATGACAGACTATGCCAAACACAGTATCATATAAAAAAGTTGAGTGACTTTATACAGATGAAAGTAACAAGCCATAAGGAGAAAAGGGCTAAGAAGATTGGCTAACAAAAACTATCAATCAATGGTAGTATCCTCAAATCATACAACAATTAACAAATAATGCACTGAATGGGCCATGCTTCTTTGCATGACAAACTAAATAAGTACCTGGTATATTTTTCCATTAGTGATATTGTTGTCACGGGTTAATTTGATATCTAAGAATCGTTCATAATTTCCAAGATCCAAATCCACCTTCAAAACATAATAAATTAGTCAGGAACATTGACTTTGTTACATTTTGGAAAAAAAATACAAATATAGGACAGAAAGATTCTGCTTTATTCACATGAAAAACAAAGAAGGACAAACAATAGCAAGAGGAAATATGTAGCTTCCAACAACTGAATTAGATATTAACCTCTACACAAGGGAACAACCCAATAACAGAAAACTTAGGATTTTTAAGGGTTTGCAAGATCATAAGAATATTCAAGCAGAATATCAGAAAATAAGCAAGCCAAGATGATAAGCTGATCAACATCATAATACAGCCGAACAAGAGTAACCAAGGAACCAACTACACCACGTTAAAAGTTCTTAAGATGATAGGAAGTTAGAAAAGGAATAAGGACGACCTATAGACTTCCTTACCTCACCACCATCATCTAAGACAAACACCTCTCCATGCTCAAATGGGGACATTGTTCCGGCATCAGTGTTAAGATACGGATCTGTCCATGATGGTTACATTCTATAAGCATATCTCATAATCAAATAAAACAAGGACTTGTGTCATCATTCACCAAACCACCAGAACGCAATTCTTTGATGCTTTCTAACAGATAAACTTAAAGAATCAGTATACAGTTATGTCCAATAGAAGAATGAGAAAACTTGTACTTTGGTCTCTGTTTCGTAGGGGGATTTATTCCCACGTTTAGTCGGAAAAGTAAAAGAATGAGAAAACAACAGGAGTTCAAAAAAATACTGAAAGAAGAGCTTTGAATAAATCTATAAGAAACAACATCTAAGACAGGCCTTCTATTCAAAATCAAGTCAAAATTTGTATGCTAAAGAAATGATTGACAAGAATAAATAACTAAACATATAAGGAACCATATCCAAGAAGGCGACGCTTATTCAAAGTCAGGTGACAGGTCTATATTCGACAAAGCATGAAGACGATGGGAATTTGTCATCTAGTAAAGGAGAAAGGATTGTACCATCTATCCACTTTCAAAAATTGTACATCCAGGTATTCTACCTTTCATTTTAACATTTCAGCTACATTTTAAACTAAATAGAGGTGAGGAAAACACGACTTTAAATTTTTAACCTCTTAATAAGTACTAAATGAAGAAAACAGCAACAGGCTGAAAAGGGACATAACATAGAAACATGAACAGACTAGAGCCTACAGGCATTAAAATACATTAATTCATTAAAAAAAGTTACTATAAAAAATATAAATTAACTGGCAACACCATGCAAACGATTCCTAGGTGGAAATAAGTGTTATTTGCTTCAGACAACTTACATGTCTTTGTTGATTGTTGTGAATCGACTCAATCGATTCACAAAAGAAAGCAAATAAAACAAAGAACAAGAGGAATAGAAACAGAATGATCTTTAATATAGGAAAAGAAAAAACTCCCAACTTTGATTGAACGGAACAAAGTAATAAAATCCTTCTTGATGACACTGGAGAGAGTTTTCTCAATCCAAGCATAAAAGTAATGACGGCTAGCCCTGACTATAAATAGAAAAGAAAAACAAACCCTAGGAGGTTATTGTGGTGAAAGACCACAATACCCCTCCATGACTAAAATAACTGAAAGGCCTAAAAGTGGGCCTAAATGGCTCCACGTCTCCTGCGACGTGTGTAGGTGATAATGGGTGGGCCCGCATCAATACCGTCCCCTAAAAGAGCCACCTTGTCCTCAAGGTGGAAATCTGGGAACTGCGTCTGTTGCTATAGCGGCCTCTTCCTCCGTCGGATCCTCCTCCTCCTCCTCTTCCTCCGTGGTGGTCGTCGTGGGGGTAGATTCCCTCTCTGGAAGTTGGCGGGATCCGCCGTTTCTCCAAAGAAATTGCTGCCTCCGGTGTTCCTCGCCCCTCCTGGCGGCTCCGTCCCTCCCGTCCGAGCCGGAACTCTAGCTAAGCCCCTTCCCGAACCCGTGAACCTGTCACCGTAGTTCGAGGTCATCGTCCGACCCCCATAGGGGGCCCCAAGCCCTAGGGCCTCTCCCGGTGTGGCGCCGGTCCGCCGGGACCAAAATGGTCGGCGGCGTCCGGCCACAGCCTCTCGCCAGCGGCTCCCCTGGCGCCGGCCGGCACTGGGTGGCGGTCGGGGGCCGGCCAGCGGCGCCCACAGCTAGCCGCGGCCCCGCATGGGCTCGCGCGGCCTGCTGTGGCGCTCCCGCGGCCCTCAACTGTTGTCCGGCGGTGATCGCGGCCGCCAGGGCCCAGCTCGGAGGTGCGGCGGCGACGGCGGTTTGCGGGGCAGCGGCCGCCGGCCGGTCCTTCTTCCTCCTCGGTCGCCTCCCCTCCGCAGGAGCAAACCCTAGTTGATCGCCTAGGGTTTGGGTTGTTACCGCCTCCGCTTCCTCGCCGTTGATCTTCTTCGAGATGTTTTGTAAGAGCGTCATTATGGCCGTCGTCTCCTTCCGCATGTCCCGCATCTCCGTGCGGAATTCCGTTCGGAGTTCCTGGTCGTGGATGCTTGATTTTTAACGGAGGCTTCCATGGATTTCTTCAAGCTATCGATCTCGGCGGTGAAGTCCTCCCGAAGACCTCGGATCTTCTCGTCGATTGAGGCTCTCGTTCCGTCTGCCATGGCTCGTAGAGGGCGCTGATACCAATTGTTGTGAATCGACTCAATCGATTCACAAAAAAAGCAAATAAAACAAAGAACAAGAGGAATAGAAACAGAATGATCTTTAATATAGGAAAAGAACAAAACTCCCAACTTTGATTGAACGGAACAAAGTAATAAAATCCTTCTTGATGACACTGGAGAGAGTTTTCTCAATCAAAGCATAAAAGTAATGACGGCTAGCCCTGACTATAAATAGAAATAAAAGCAAACCCTAGGAGGGTTATTGTGGTGAAAGACCACAATTCCCCTCCATGACTAAAATAACTGAAAGGCCTAAAAAGTGGGCCTAAATGGCTCCACGTCTCCTGCGACGTGTGTAGGTGATAATGGGTGGAACCCGCATCAGTCTTTTGATAAATTGTAAGATGTGTAGTGTTTAAACCAACTGCAAGTGATCTGCAATTTTTATTATATGCAGTCAGTAAATCGTGTATCGCACACAGACGAAAGAGCCATGATTCAATTCACTGATTGTGTTAAAGAAATAAACTAAAATTAATGTATATTATTGACAAACAACAACCGAGACAATGACAGCAACAACAACCTTTGTACCCAATTGAAGACAAAGCGAAGAATTAAAATATGTAGGAGTAGGACAAGTATGACCATAGAAGAATTGATGAGAACTATTACTAAGCACAAATTAAAAATATTTAAGCACACATGTCACTGTAGCAGTCCCGGTGAGGAACACTTGGCTCTTATCCAGTCAAATACTCCACAAGTAAAGCAGAAGAAAGGGTCCTCGTGGTCTAAAAGGAACTAAAGTAAAGGAGATTTATATAGAAAAGGGAGAAGAATCTTAATAGTTGTTTAGAAAACTGTAGAACAATTAAACTAATCAAATTCATCTGATAAATGTTATCAACGGAGAAGGATAAAAAAAATACGGTTCTATCTCATCTTGCTAATAATTGAAAATTAGACAAAAACACTGAAAAAAATTTCTTGTGGTGTGATGTCTACCGTGTTCGTCTACCGTGTTCGTATCAGTTCGTAATCGTGCCCATGCAACACACCATAGAATAATTGGAAATGAAGAAAATCCATTAGTACAAGCAATATGTTGTACAAAATATCAACAAGGACCAAACTTGCAATACCTTGTGAAAAAAAAACATTTAAATTTGATATGCATCAACTTGATACCCTAAAAAAGACGAAATTACTCCCCCCCCCCTCCCAACCTACTGCCCCACCCCGCCCCGCCCCGGGTTTTGGGGGTGTTGGGTGGGAAAGGGGGTAGTTTCGTCCTTTTTTGGTATCAAGTTGAATATTCAATAGTTGATGGTATCAAGTTATCGAATAAAAAAGTTTATGGTATAAAGTTGAAAAACTGGAATAGTTGAGGGTATCAAGTTGAAATTTAGCTAAAATGATATGTACCGCAAAACAACAATAAAAAAGTGTCACAGCTTGCAATGTCCTAATAAATTTTACTAATAAAGGGAGGAAAAACAATAGTGGTTACCATAGTTGTAAAGGACGAAATTGAAAGAAAGAAAATGGAACAAAAAACCGAAGCTCAAAACATGATATCAAAATGGGAAATAAAAGATACCCAATAGCTAAAACGACTTGTACAAGACAATAACACCACAAAAAAAAAAAATTGCACCACGTAGAAAACATGAATGACCAATTAATTTTATAAAAACAAATTTGTATATCAAAATTTTAAAATTAGCCATAAACCCCAATCCAGAGACCCTAACAAACTTTTAAACAAAAAGAGAAACAAAAGAAAATATACCAATAGATAAATAACACTAAAATGATAAAAACCTTGCAAATGGCCTAGAAACATAACTAAAAACAATATTTAGGAGCCTTACCAATTAATTGCAAGAAAACCCAAATTACCTATGAATTAGCCATAAACCCTAATTTAAAGAAAAAAACAAATTTATACAAATAAAGGAAAAAAAAAAGCTACCCATTAGAAAATGACGTGCTCTACAAAATAACATTAGAAAAAGATTGAAACTTGCAATAATCTGATATCATAACACAATAGTATTAATGGTTTCTTAACCGATATTTCACCTATATTACCATTATCTCAGATGATGGTTATTAGATAAAATGAAATCTAACAATTATGTAAAATGATGTGTAGAACAAGATAAGATTGGAAAGAAAAGAACTTGCATATGTTACAGAGAGACAAAGCTGTAGAGAGAGAGAGAGAGAGAGTTCCGTTCTTTCGTTACCAATCTTGATGGAGGTGACTCGGAGTCCGCAGGCCTTGAGAACGACGCCTATGCTGCTGGCGGTCACCCCTTTCCCGAGCCCACTGACCACACCACCAGTCACCAATACATACTTCATCTCTCTCTCTCTCTCTCTCTCTCTCTCTCTCTCTACTAGTGATGTCTTTCTCTCTCTACCACCAAATACGTTCTCTCGCTCTCCTCTCTCTCTCTCTTCTTCTCTCTCTCTCTCTCTATATATATATATATATATGTTCTTGTTTCTCTCTCTTAGAAATGGCTGCGGAGGGAGGAACAAGAAGCAGAGAGAAGAGAGGGGAGGCGATTTTAAATACTACTTTTACGCTTTGGCTTTTTTGCATATAAAATTCTTGGAAGTTCTCACTCGACCCGCCTTCTTCTACGGATACTGGTATAAAGTATAAACGGGTTGTGTCCTCTAAACCCATTTAATAAACGGGTCAGGGTCGGATAAATCCATATTACAAAATATTTGTTCTATTTATTACGTCTCAACCAAAACTAAAGTATTCAAAATCGAATTGATCCAAATCCAAAAATTCCAAACTAAACACATAATGGAATGTGCCATAAGCGAACCAAATATAACTTATGTTACCGGCTCGGTTTATCCAGTTGGACTAATTTATCATTTAATGGATCGTGTCTAAAATTTAGCATGTGGTTAAGATATATCAAAATATATGAGGTGTAAGTAATGAATGTATCAAAAATTAAAAGTTGGGTTAGTATTTCCCATCCCTGAGAAGGTATGCAAGAGAAAAGAACGACAAAAAAATAGGGTTTTATGGGATGTTTGTATTAACACTAATGGATAACTCGATGTGTCACATGGTGTTTATGGAATGTTTTATGTGGATTCAGTACGATCCAATTGTTATTCTACTTAAATCTTACCACTAACTAATGATGTATGAGTCACATGGTCAAACTTAACTCATGACACGTACAAATATTCTATCGATATTTTTTTTATTAAAAATTGACTATGCATGCATTTTACATTCTTGTCTTATACATCTTTCATCCATTTTTCCTCCCTCTTGTATAGGGAGCTTATATGTACGAGCAACGCTCAAGGAGGACATCGAGGAGAAGACAATGAGGACAAAACAATCGTTTTACACTTCTAAATCCTTGAGACCTTAACACGATTGGTGGAATTTTTCGTACAAACGAGATTTATATATCTCACAAATTTTATGACTTATAGAGATTTAGTTGGAAATGAAAGGATATGAGATTATGTAAAGATAAAGTAGATATAAGGGACATATTCTGCTATATAATGTGGCTTGGAAACGGCTCAAAAGTGAGTCGTCCAAGCTGTATATATATCATCCATTTAAATAAATAAATAATAATAATAATAATAAATAAATAAATAAATAAATAAACAACTACATAAATACTCTACTAATTATTTTTTAAAAATTTAACTAAGTATTTAACTATCTAATATAATTTAATTATAATTAAATAATTCTAACTCAAGTGGCTAAGGTAGGAGGCATTTTTTTTGGTTGATTTTGAGATCAATTCATAGGAATGCTGTTTTTTATAATAAATTTATATCTACTTTTTTAGCATTTTTTTCGAATACACGTACACATTACTAGTATACATAACAGCCCTTACGCAGCTACGCTGATATTCTTACTCTCAGTCATTCTTAAACTTTCATTTTATCTTATGTTGAATTTTTTATTCTATTGTCATTTTTTTTTTCTAATTGATGGGAATAACCAAATATATTGTGGAGGGGTAGGTTAATGTGATCCAGTGGTGCAAGAATAGTCGCACATGGATGACAAACGTGATCGGCCTACAATGAGAGTACTTGTGGGCTTGACCACCAAAGTTAACTAATTTCTTTCATGATAACAAACTCACAAATTACGGCCCCATTTAATTACCGTAAAACCTCTTAACCCTTTTATTTATTCCAACGCTTTCATCTTAAAAAAATGAAACATACATTCTATCTTGTTAGACTAAAATATGGCTAAATACATTGAAGTATACCTTTTGGGATACATTGGTTATTAAAGATGGAATCGGTCACAATAATATATTTTAAACCATTTCTATTCTATAGGTGAGCTTTAATCGATTTTGGAAAGAGAATTGAGGTGAAACGAATAAAAGGTTCGGCTTGGAAAAAAAATTGATTTGGGTTCGATTATAAAAATAATAAAAAATTTATTCAGTTTCAATTTTGTGTTTTGGTCCAAAACTAAATAAGGCTTATAAATTATGTAAGTTTCAATTCTATGACTATTTTATGATTAAAAATATGTACATTTTTTAAAACAACAATTATATGTATTTTTTTTTGAAGCTCAACTTTTATAATTTAACAATTAGTCCAACTTTGGGGCCAACTTAAAAATATAATAATTATATGTATAAAAATTATGTATATTTGAACAATAATCCTAACTTTGGATTCGGCCCATTTGACAATAAAAATAGCCCAACTGAATAAACTGAATGAACCAACTCAAATATATTGGTTCGGTTTTTGGTTTGAATTTAGAATTTCGATTAATTCGGTTTATTCGGTTTTGACTATTTCGGTTCCGTTGAAATCGAATATGCTAAACCATATTATTGTCACGTCCTGATTCCGAAGAATTGATAGTCGTCCTCCGGACGTGATGCCGTGCGAACCTAAGTTGCAATCGAATAAGGCATAGTCATAAGGTTATCCAAAACACAACATCAAATAGAGTACGCAGAGAAATTGAACACATTGAAATGAGAAACTTTTGTTTTCATTGATAATAAAACTTCATTTACAAGACTCTATTACAATCATTGCCGCGCGGGCTACAACATGACTCGATTACAAAATGAACACTGATGAGATAGTCGTTCCATACATTACATCCTCCTTTACAAACAAAACATTCCCAAGGACCTGGAATCGTGGGGAATCGAGACGCCATTTCTTCTGGACTGAATGTGGAGTCTTCAAAAGGATTCAAAAAATAAGCCTTCAACACACAAACGAGGCTTCAATATACTTGCATTGTCTTGAGCTTAAGTGGCACGTCCTTCTTGGTTCGGGGTACCTGTGTGGAGAGCGAGGATTATACATTATACTTTGTACTGGTGCGTGGCAAATTAAGTTCCGTGCTTTTATTTGGTTGAAGAGTTTATATGACTTAGTTTGTGAATCTTTCTAACCATCCTAATTAATTTCAGACAAGCATAATATAAATTATGTTAGAACTTACCCACGGCAGAGCGTGCCGTGCAATGTGAGACTTACCATGTTCTTCTCTGTCAATTTGTTATCGCTAGTATAGCGAGTGCAAAATTACGTATGATTGGTCACTGGCACCACAAGCCATCATGGACTCTACAGCTTTTGTTAGTCGGGGCCCTTTCAATACAAGTAGCGAGTCCCGTTGCAAGTCTTCGCCTAACCCGTGCTATCATCCAGTACAGCTATTTTTGTGTTTCCTTTCTCTGCCGAAACAGTCCCGTGGCCCCGGGTTGCCGTTCGGGAAAACTTTTACCTTGTCGACAAGTTGTCCATGACCGTGCTTAGAACAATTTAGTTATTAAGGCATAGTCTACATTTCTTTTGACTTGACCATTACATCGTGTCCCGCCTTGTCATGGCATCACCTTATTTGAGTCAATCTTTTGTTAACACAGTTCTACATATTTACAGTGTGTCCGTGGCTTTGCATCTATTATTTCATTCGCGATAAGGTTATCAATTGAACTAAGAAGGGGGAGGTCAAGAAAAGAAAGGTCAGCCACTCACCTTGAGTTTGCTTGAGGCGAGAGACTTGTTGGTCGCGCTAGACGTCGCCTACGCGATTACCTGAAATTGCACAAGCAACCGATTAGAATACTGTATTATTTAAGGAGTTCGATATGAAATGCGAGTTCGAAATGCAAGCCATGAAAACTATTGAAAACATTCATGAAAATGCATTCAGAAAACGAAAGCCAAAACCAACACAAGTGCGGCATGAAAAACAGAGCAACGGAAGATCTCTCCCGACTCAGCCGCAGAGTCTATCCTTGAGGCACAACCCGCTGAATATGGGACTTGGTTCCAAAGAATCCATTCTATAAGGGAATGGATCATAATTCAACCGTTCCCGTTCGACCGACTCGATCGATCCTAACCTATCGGTTCCGACCGAATCAATGGCAACAGTGTTCCTTTCTCGTACACCCCGTGGACGAAGAATGGGGCACGATGTAGGGACGGGGCGCTACACTATAACCAACTAAGAAAAAATTTCATCCTCGAAACTTAAGAAAAGAACCTACTGTAAGAAAAAATAGAGAAGGGAACTTTTCCTTCATCTTCGACTCGATTTCCCAGGTCGAATCTTCGACCGCATGGTTCTTCCAGAGCACGTGAACGAGAGGGATAGCACGATTTCGAAGCAGTTTATCCTTGCGCTCCACGATTTGCACAGGCTCTTCAACATACGATAAGTCTGCCTGCAGATTTAGCTGACCAAAGTCTACCACATGGCTCGAATCGTGCACATACTTCCGCAACTGAGAGACATGGAAGACATTGTGCACATTCGACAGTGCTAACGGCAAAGCAATTTGGTAAGTACTAGGATGACTCGCTTCAATATCTCGAAAGGACCAACAAACCTTGGGCTCAACTTCCCTTTCGCGTCGAATCTGGTTACTCCTCGCATGGGCGTCACCTTCAGGAATACATGGTCTCCTTCTAAGAACTCAAGGGGATGTCAATACGTATCGGTATAGAACTTTTGTAAACTTTGTGCTATCTTCAGTCTCTTTCTATCAGTTTAACTTTCTGTACGGTCTACTCCACCAGTTCTGGGCCAAGTATCTGTCGTTCCCTGACCTCCTCAAGCCACGCAATCCAATAATCAAGATCGTCGTCCTAATGCTCAAGGACGCGTCTATGCCATGACATGGGATGAAGTGTTTACCTCGGACACGGTAGTGACAGGTATATTAAATTTCAATAATGTGCCTGCTCGTGTACTATTTGATTCAGGTACTTCATATAGTTTCATATCGATGGACTTCACCGTCGAGCACAAATTTTCTATAATATCGTTAGACCTCGATCTTAGCGAAGTGTACCTTCGGGCGCACCACTACTCACCAACTTAGCCTGCGGTGGCAGAATCATCTGTATAGGGGGTCAAAAGGTCGATCTTGATGTGATAGTTCTGACATGAAGGACCATGACATCATATTGGGAATGGATTGGCTCGGCCCTTGTAATGCCACAATTGACTGCGCAGGAAAGAAGGTCACCTTCCGTATACCTGGAGTGTCCGAATTTTGCTATTCGTGTGGTGAAGCATCATCGACATGTATAGTGATCTCAGCAATTTCTGTTCGAAGGATGCTACATTCAGGATACGAAGACTACTTGGCGTCCGTTCGAGACACGCGACTGGATGGTGCAAACGTAGGTCAGGCCGACGTTGTGGCAGAATTCCTTGATGTGTCTCCGGACGAGCTACCTGGAGTGCCACCTGATCGAAAAATCGAATTCACTATCGATACATTCTTCGACATCCAACCGATCTCAAAAGCTCCATATAGAATGGCTCATGAAGAATTGAAGAGCTTAAGGTATAACTATAGGAATTACTTGACAGAGGGTTCATCCGTCCAAGTGTCTCGCCATAGGGTGCGCCTGTGCTATTTGTCAAAAAAAAGGATGGATACTCTACATCGACTATCGAAAATTGAATAAGGCCACCGTTCAGAACAAATACCCCTGTCCCGTATCGACGATTTGTTTGATCAGCTCCAAGATGCCACGGTGTTTTCGAAGTTTGATCTTCGATCGAGTTATCACCAGCTCAAGGTCAAGCCAGAGGACGTGCCGAAGTCTGCCTTCCGTACTCATTACGGCTACTACGAGTTCTTGGTGATGCCATTCGGCCTAACGAATGCTCCTGCCACCTTCATGGATCTAATGAATCGGGTGTTCCGTCCGTTCCTCCATAAATTTGTATTAGTCTTCATAGATGATATCCTTGTCTACTCGAAGGATCGAGCACAACACGCAGAACATCTGCGAATCGTGCTTCAGACCCTCCGAGAGAATCAGTTGTTTGCGAAAAGGAGAAAGTGTGAGTTCTGGCTGAACAATATATCTTTTCTTGGGCACATCATCTCTGCTGAAGGCATTTCAATTGATCCGAAGAAAGTTGAGACAGTTGTTGATTGGAAACAGCCCGCATTTGTCAGTGAAATTCGAAGCTTCCTCGGTTTGGCGGGATACTATAGATGCATCGTGAAGGACTTCGTGAAGATCGCATCGCCCTTGACTCGACTCACCCAAAAGAGAGTCGCATTCGTGTGGTCAGATGACTGTGAAGCTTCTTTCAAGAAGCTAAAATAGCGGCTCGTTTCGGCTCCGATACTAGCTCTTCTTGAAGGGATCGAGGGATTTCAAATCTTCAGCGATACTTTTGGCCAGGGTTTGGGGTGTGTTCTCATGCAGCAGGACAAGGTGATATCTTTTGCTTCAGCTCAAGTCGCATGAGAAGAACTATGCCACTCATGACCTAGAATTAGCGGTAATTGTATTTGCGTTGAAGCTGTGGCGTCACTATTATGGCATGGCGTGCAAAATTTATACGGACCACAAGAGCCTCAAGTATCTTTTCATCTAGAAAGAACTAAATTTGCGGCAGAGGCGATGGCTGGAACTGATTAAAGACTACGACTTGTCGATCGACTATACGCCGGGTAAGGAAAATGTTGTGGTGGATGTGCTGAGTCAGAAGTACCTAGCTTCACTATCCATCAACAGTCGACTACTGCGTGATTTGGAAGGAATGGGCATTGAACTTCGAGTTCGATTTAGAGACGTAGAACTTGCGCAACTGCGGCTAGAACCGAGCCTACTAGAGAAAATCAAGTCTGCTCAGAAGGACGATCCATACCTGAAGAAGATACGAAAGCTGATATCCACGAAAAAGTCGTCTGACTTTGTAGAGGATGAGTCGAGAGTGTTGCGAGTGAAAGGTCGGCTATGTGTTCCGGATGACGCAGAACTTAGAAAGGACATGACTCAGATCCGGGATATACCGTCGCAATTGGGATACATGGAGACATCATGCACCTCACGTAATGACGGCGGAAGAGCGATATGATAAGACACATCACCTACTCGCTCTAGAATGTCGAACGACCCTATATACCTGGGACTAAGCTTTCCCCGTACGCCAAAACGAATGACTCCACGGGTAGGCAAGATCCTAAGGAATATGTGGTCGCCGATAGAAAATTCAAGGGAATACCGATGAGAATCGGCCCAATGACGCTGGCGATCTTGCGCAATTCGAAGATGATCCCTAACTTGTCTGACCACCTTAATAGTCCGCGTAATCATCTCTGGACCAAGCATCTATCTTTCGCCGACATCATCCCATGCTAACGGGGAACTGTACTTTCTGTCGTACAAGGCCTCAAAGGGTGCCATCTGGATACTGGCCTGGAAACTGTTGTTATAGGAGAACTCCACGAGATACGGGTGATCTTTCCACGAACCACCAAAGTCAAGCATGCATGACCGCAACATATCTTCAAGAGTCTGGATTGTGCGCTCTTGATCATCTGTCTGCGGATGATAAGCTGAACTAAACTTGAGACGAGTCCCCAAACTCTTCTAAAGACTCCGCCAAAAGTGCGATGTAAATCTCGAATCTCTGTCGGACACAATACTGACTAGCACTCTATGCAATCTGACTATCTGCCTGAGATATATCTCTGCAAGCTGATCCGTCGACTGGCCAATCCTGAAAGGAAGAAAATAAGCTACCTTGGTGAGTCTGTCAACTATAACCCAGATAGCATCTCTTCCATATGGGAATTTAGGTAACCCAGTTACAAAATCTATGGTGATATGCTCCCATTTCCATTCTGGGATCGATAAAGGTTGAAGAAGTCCAGCTTGTCTCTGATGTTCAGCCTTAACTTGTTGGCAAACTAAACAACGAGAGATAAACCAGACTATCTCCCTCTTCATGCCATTCTACCAAAAATGCTGACAGATATCACGATACATCTTCGTACCGTCGGGATAAATTGAATACTGTGAACTGTGAGCCCATGATCTCTTGCCTGATATCACCACTAGGTACACAAAGATGCCTTCCATATCGAACTGTACCGTCCTCATGAATACATAACTCTGCTCTCCGTCCTGCTACACATTCTGCCCTAAGCCGCTGAAGCTTAGAATCTTTTGACTGAGCTAACTTAATCCTCTCAACTATACTGGACTGAACTTGTATACTAGCCATCAATGCCACATTGGTAGGAAGAACAACTTCAATACCCATCTTCTGAAGATCTGCTAACAATTCTGGCTGTGCTATTAAAAAATAAACACCGGCTCTTCTGCTTAATGCATCTGCAACAACGTTGGCCTTTTCAGGATGATACTGCAAGTTGATGTCATAATCCACAAGTAGTTCTAGCCATATTCTCTGACGCATGTTAAGGTACTTCTGAGTAAACACATACTTAAGACTCTTGTGGTCGGTAAAAATCTCCACCAGATCTCCATACAAATAATGCCTCCACAACTTAAGTGCGAAAACCACCCTGCTAACTCCAAGTCGTGGGTTGGATAATTCCTCTCATGATCACGAAGCTGACATGATGTATAAGCTACTACCTTACCATGCTGCATCAAGACGCATCCCAATCCCTTGCCAGAAGTGTCACAATAGACTGAAAATCCTCCAGTCCCATCTGGAAGCGTAAGAATGGGTGCCGTCATCAATCCTTGCTTCGACTTCTCAAATGAACTCTGATACTCTGCTGTCCAAGCAAACTGCACATCCTTGCGGGTCAACTGCATCAGTGGTACTGAAATTCGAGCAAAGTCTGATACAAACTGTCGGTGATAGCCAGCTAATCCTAGGAAACTCCGAACTTCTGCGACGGTACTGGGAACTGGCCATGTCTCTATGGCCACTATCTTCCGGGGGTCCACTTCCACTCCACCTCTGGTGATGATGTGACCTAAGTACGAGATACGATCCAGCCAAAACTCGCACTTACTGAACTTCGCGTACAACTGGTGCTCTTTGAGAATCTGAAGAACTACACGAAGATCACTACAAAAAAAATCCTCATTTGCGACAAACATTTACGAGGGCTCTCGAAAAAGTAGTATTTATGACAAAGAAATTTGTTCCGTCGGAAGTATCTCATAAAGGTCCATATTATTTCCGACTAATAATGTTCGCTCGGAAAAAATCTATTTTTTTGTCGTAATTACTCAATGATTGGAGGGAGTTGTTGGCCGCCAAAACTAGTTCCGACCAGAATTTTTTTCTCGAAAAAAGTATTATTATTTCTGAGGCCAAATATGCTCCGTCGTAAATAGTGGCCTAATTGTGACGACAATTATAGTTGGTCGTAAATAAGCATTTATTTGTGAGAAACCCTAGACATTGTCGGAAATAAATTTGTATTTACCAGGGAACTTAAATATTGTCGGTGAAAGTATAGGTTTTTTCAATGAGTTTTATGTCATCGGAAGTAGTTGACTATTTCCTATACTCAATAAATTAGTATTTAAGCCACACTATAATAGTATAGATTTTCCAAAGTTTTTTTTTCAGAAATCAAATAATTCACAAATAAATCATAAAGAGTTTGAAAAATAATTAAAAGATTCACCAATAAATTAAAAATATTTCTCCAAATAATCAAATAATGAAAAATATTTCTCCAAATAAGTCAAAAAGATTTATCCAAATAATCAAATAATTCAGCAAATAAATTAAAAATATTTTCCAATTAAATTAAAAAGATTTTTCTAAATAATTAAATTATTCACAAAATTGAATAGATTTCTCCAAATAATCAAACAATTCACCAAATAAATCAAAAAAAAAATTATAATGAATCTATGTTAACAAACTATCCCCTAAACTTTTTTTTTTTCAAAATTGTGTGAAGATTAATTTTGGTTGAATATATTTCCTTTTTTTAAAAATAAAATTTAAAGCCGTTCTAAGCTGTATTATAATAGAAGAGATTTTTTATTTTTCCAAAAATCAAATATATGATAACAAATCCAGCCTCCCGCACCCATCAACACATTACATAAACGACTTATTTGGAGCCTGTTATAAGCCGCAATATAATAGTAGAGATTTTCCAAACAAAAATTTCCAAAAATCAAATAATTCACAAATAAATCATAAAGAGTTTGAGAAATAATCAAATGATTCACTAATAAATTAAAAATATTTCTCAAAATAATCAAATAACTGAAAATTATCTCAAAATAAGTCAAAAAAATTTATCCAAATAATCAAATAATTCAGCAAATAAATTCAAAATATTTTCCAATTAAATTAAAAAAATTCAAACATTTAAATAATTCACTAAATCAAAAAGATTTCTCCAAATAATCAAATAATTCACTAAATAAATCAAAAAGATTTATAATGAATCTTTAACAAATTATCAGCTAAACTTTTTTTTTCAAAATTATGCGAAGAATAATTTTGGTTAACTATTTCCTTCTTTTTTTTTTGAAAAATAAAATTTATAAAAGATTTTGTGATCTCCTTTCCGTAATCTCAGTTGAATATCCTGCCTCCCGCCCCCCTAAACGTTTTTCGAAATAATCCTGCCGCCCTCCCCTAATACCCTTCTCATTAAAACCCTCCAACCGGTAGATGCAAAAGAAATAAAATTTTTAGCTTTTCTTCTCCACTGCGCCTCCTCCTCAACCGCTACAGCTATTTTGTGAAGGATAAATCTGATGGTGAACAGGAAGAAGCATGAGTTTAGGTATTCTTCCTACCTTCTTTATTTGTGTACTTCTGTTATTGCTATTTCATCTTCTTCTTCTAATATGATGTAAACAAATGAAATTGGTTATTCTTTGCAAACACCCAACCGAATTTTTTTTATACACCCGATCAATACTATATGTGAGGACAAGTGGATTTTGCTTTTCTGTTTTTTTTTTGCTTCTTCTTTTCAGACACACGATCATCTAATCAATACTATATGCGGCAAAAAATGTTACTGTTTCTTTTAAATAAGTTGCCATTTACAATTTTAGCCACTTATTGTTATTTCTATTGTGAACTTTAGGTTGCCAACTAGTAGTTGTGTCTATAGGCACAACAAAGGTGTTAAAGTCGTATATATATTGTGCAAGTTCTATAATTCATACTTCGTTTTAAGGGGGCACATGCCATGTTTGACAAAAATATCTCAAAGTTCTGCATCGGTATTTATGTACCTTGTTAAGCCTCATGAAAATTAAAAAAAAAACTAGAATTTTTTATTTGTTAATTATCTATTACAAATTATAAACTAGTACTACAAAATTATGGTAATTTAGTGATTAACAGTTTTCATTGCTATTTTGGCGACTAACAATTTTTGTTGCTAGGGAGCCTAAAAAAATCTCTAGTTTCTAAAATTTTAGTCGGTACCAAACCTACATTCTCAGCCAAACAACAAACACCCCCCACCCCCCCCCCCCCCCAAAAAAAAAAAACTAAAACTAAAACTCAATTCTCATTTCCCTCATCTCCAATTTATTTTTCCACAGATCAAACCCTTCCCCGCTGCCCACATCCGCCCACCTCCTCCTCCTCCTCCTCCTTGGACGAGTCTCCGCCTATCGCCGCCTCCTCTGCTCAGAGCCGCGCCTCCTCCTCCTCTTCTTCCTCCCAAAGCTTCTCTTTCTCTGAACGGTCTCTCCCGACTGCCTCTCGATGCGCCATCTCTGCCTCCTCCTCCTCATCCTCCCGACTCCCTCCACCGCTCCTTGACGTCAGTGCCATCTCCTCCTCCTCCTCCTCCTCCTCCTTCTCCTCCTGACTCCCTTCACCGCTCCTTGACATCAGCGCCATCTCCGCCTCCTCCTCCTCCAGATGAGTCGATGACTCCCTACACCGCTCCTTGACGTCAGCGCCATCTCCTTGAAACTCGAGGTATATATTTTTTTAGTTTTAAGTTTTTTTAAAATGCATCAATTTAAGGCTTGGAAAATTTTGCCTCTAAAGAAATTTAGGCTTAGAAAATATTGCCTCTAAATAAAGTTTCCCTGATTTTATGTAGGAATTGTTTTGCATATACCTAACTGATTATTGAGTTTGTTTATGAGACGAATTGATTAAATGACATAGGATCATGTTTGATTAACGGGCACAGGATCATGTTATTGATTGGTAAAACGACATAGGATCATGTTGATTTCTAAAATATTTATGAATTCTATGACTATGCATGCCACCAACCATCACCGTTGAAAGTTTTGTCTAGCGCATGAATTGTACTTTCGGTTGATACTTATGCATATAATCCATGTTGGATAGGATTTTAGGGTACCTTATCCAAAACCAAACAAAAAGCACGGTATAGGTTTGATTCAGTCGTAATCGGTCATAAAATGGTTGATATTGGTCAAAATTAGTCGATAATAGCATGGATTGACTGATACTATGACAAAATCATCAGAACGTATTTTAACAAGGAAACCAGTTAAATAAAATAAAAAGAGAGCAATTACAAAAACCAAGTTTGCAGTATCAACATAATGTACCAGTTTTAGCATGTTAATACTGACCCCCACCAATGCGACCCCCACCGATTCATGTCGACACTGGACAATACTGAAACTAGAGCTCTCTTTCTTGCTCAATTCACCAGAGATAGAAACAAGAAGTCTACAGGAATATAGTGTTGATACGATGATTCGGTCATGCCGAAGATCAAAATGCTACATTGAACTTGTAACCATTACCATTGGTCGACATTGTAAATCTATATTCACATATTCATCCATCTTCATAATTTATATTCCATTCAAAACTATCTATTAAGGGGGTACATTTTCTTCAATCCTGCTTAATATGTTATGCATAATGTTCTCAACTGCAGGGTCTTGGTTCACATATATTATAAATTAACTTTAGGACATAAAATTTTACCTTCTTAGCTAGGTATTACAGTGTCCAACAGTCAGTTGTCTTTGTAGAAAGATGAAGCACTCATTGAAAGGTTAAAAATGTATGTAGGATACACATTATTTTTTATCCTTCAAACTTGAATATCTCTCATCATATCCTTTCATGCTTGGGTTCTCTCATTCTTGTCTTGCAGGTTGAAATGGTTCATACAAAGTGACTTAATGTGCATAAGATTTCCGTTGGAGGCACTCCTCGAAAGGTTTTATATCATAGGGAAAGTAAAACTTTGTTGGTGATGAGGACTGGCCTTAGTGGTGTATACTCATCAAATATATATCGTGTTGATCCCTTAAGTGGAGCAATGCTTCAGAAGTTCCGGTGTGAATGGGGTGAGACAGCAAAGTGCATGCAAATAGTAAGGGTAGGAAACAAAGAGGTGTTGGTTGTTGGAACAAGTCTGTTCTCTGGCAAGGCTATTATGCCTAGTGGAGAAGCTGAGAGGTTGGTATATACTGTTGCTTTTTTCCTATTCTCTTATAACTAGCAAACATGCAGGTTTTTGTGTAGATGCAGTTGAATATACTGTATTTGTATTTTGTACAAACAGATGGTCTCCTGTATATTTTATCAGTTGCATATTCTAGCTTCATACTGAATTTAAGCAATTGCTCTCTGATGATTCTGATTAATGAGTGTCTTTCAATGTGTCTTTGTATTGTATTGATACTCCATAAGTTTTGACTAGTAAATTTATTGAATCAATTCTTTCTTAGATCCTTCATTTTTATATCAATTTATGAAACTATTCATGACTTTAACAATGTTGTCACAATTTTATACCTGTTATTTCCAACAACATTATTTTATTCTCATGAGAAACTTGGTGTTTTAGGAACAGTTCAATTTTCAATCTTATAGTAACCTTTTGAAATCATTCAAATGCTACAGTACGAAAGGACGTCTAATTTTGTTAAGCCTGGAAATTCCAAAATGTTCTTCAGATGACGGAATGATATGCACTTCTAACTTTAGTCCATACATATCCCAAATTTGTTCTCCATCCGGTGAAACTGTTGGGCATGCAACTGAACAGTTATCAAGCAGCAGAATGTCTAGTAGCCCAGATGACATGACCACCGACGTAGTTAAAGCTGAAGAAACAGAGACAGCAAATTTGCGTTTACTTTTTCAGATTCAGTTACTTGGTGTTGTTCTATCTGTCTGCTCATACCTTGATAGTTATTTAAAGTTTTATGGTTTCAAGTTTCATCATGAGATCTGTCTATGTATATCTTTGATATCCCTTTTAGTAATTTGTAACACTTTTTCTTTTACAATTAGGATGTTCTCATCAATGCTTTACTCTTGATGTTTATTACAGGTTATGCATCTTGACGCAGAAAAGGAGATAATGTCCCAATGTGCAGCTCTGCTTGGGAAATTTATTGCTGTCAGAGAACCAAATATTCGTTATCTTGGCCTAGTAAGTGATCTAGATTAGTAATGTAATATTTATTAGCTACTTTTGGGATGTGGATTGATCCGGCAGTTCCTAAATGATACAATACTGATAAGTCTGTTGTTTGTATTTTGTTTGTTTGTTAAAGTCATCAATCTTTAGGGTCAGCTACATATCCAATTCTAATTTATTAAGGATTATTTCCTCAGCCAAAGAAATCTGTCCTAGTTGAGAACCTTTCTTGACAATACAATACTGGACTAATTGAGAACCTTTCTTGAGAATGGAGATCTCGATTTTGATGCTAGGAACCTTTCCTTATTATTGAAATATGGGTCTTCTTCTCAGTTTTATTAGTGAATACCATATCTTTTCTTATTGTCTTATTGAAATTCGGGTCGTCTTCTTTGTTTTATTAGTGACTACAATATCTTTTCTTATTGCCTTAATCCATGTTCATCACTTCATTTTGGTCTACTCCAAGTCCTGTCATCACCATTAGAATCTAATTCAGTCGTCGGTTTTCCACCTGTCATACCTCGAACCATTCTTCCTCACTTATCTACAATTGCATCCATCTACAATTGCATTCGCCTCTAGTTTTTATGGAAACACTCATATATTTTTGTATTAAGTTTGTTACCACTCATCCATCTCAACATTCTCATATTAGCTGTTATAGTTTAATCATTTTTTGGTTGCCAAACAAAACAAACCAAGCTAGTAATCGTGAGCATATAGTCGTATGATAAGATTATTTATTTATTTATTATTATTTGATATTAATTTGAATGGTATTCTATGATCATACAACACTCCAGAATCACTTCAAACTCCAACTACCCTGTCTTATACATATGAATAACGTCCATAATGTCACCATCATGATTAAAGAGGGGATGATGGTCCTAAGATAAGTTGCACGGATACTCCTCCAAAGGATTGTATCCGAATCCACAATGTCCCCATCCATATTCCGACCGTCTTATTTGCATCCGAATATGTGCCCGCAACTATGCAACCTAGGTCCTTGGTAATGAAAGGATTCGCTCTTAGATATGTCAAAGATATTATTATTCATTTACTCTTTTAATGTTAGCTAATACTTACATAGTTTATTATCTTATCCAGGAAAATATGACCAAAATGTTGTTGGTCACAGATGTGCAGGATATTATTAAAAGGCATCAGTCATAGATTATTACTTCACTGAAAGATCCAGATATCAGGTATTATTTTAGTTATCGCTTAAATATTTTTGCATCTATCATAAATATTGGGATAACTCTACATTTCTTCACAATTTTATAAGTTGTGAGTTGAGTATAAATCTTAATTTCATTTAAATTACTTGAGTTCTTATTGGAATTTTTTTCTTGTAACAGGATGATGTTGGAAGTAATGGTTCATTGGTTCGGATGCTAATCTTAGCAATGACTTTGAAGAATAATTCAAAACGCTCCAGCTTCATAATATTATTGACTTTGTTAAATGTAGGCCTAGAAATTTCTTTTAGATTTGATATTACAAGTTTATTGTACTTAATATACATTGTTTCTTTATGTCACATTTTTTATATCAATAAATGATTACAACTTTATCTTTTACTTTAGTTGTTAATGTATTCATGTTTTACTATTAATTTCAAACCTTATGAGAAAAGTGATTCTATTTTACGACAATTAATTCTATCGGAATTAATAATTATCATGACAGGTAACCATTTTTGATTTTTTTTCAATTGCTATGGTGATCGAAAAAACATAATTCCGACTACACGAATTTTAGTTTTCGACTACTTTAGCAATCGCAAACAAATTTTTTCCAGGATCTCTTTTTATCGAAATAAACTTACAATCTTTTTTCGAGAAGTTTAATTCTTTTTTGCCTGTACCTTTATTGTCGGAAATTTTTATTAACGATAAACAAAATGTGGTCGCAAATAAATCGTCTATCATAAATAGTATTTCCGAGAAACACTTACCGTCAAAAACATATTGTCGAAAAATAAATTGTTTGTCGTATTTGTAAATAGTTGTTACCACTAATTCATTATTTGCGACGGCGCACTATCGTTGCAAATATCATCTTCTTATATTTATAAAGCTTGTTTACGATAATAGAAAAACAAATACGAGGGTCATCTCCGCTCGTAAATACTCAAATTTTCGACGGTTGGTCGAAAAAATACTTTTTCCAACGCTAGTATTTACGAGGGCATACGATGGCCTTTTACCCTCGGAAAAGACTATTTTCGACGGCAAATGGCCACTTCCGAGAAATAATTGCCTTCGAAAATAAAGGATTTTTTGTAGTGGATGCTGCTCATGCTCTGCCTCATTCTTGCTATAGACTAAGATGTCGTCTATAAACACTATCACGAACTGGTCCAAATAAGGCATCAAGATACGATTCATGAGGTCCATGAATACGGCTGGCGCATTGGTCGCTCCAAATGGCATAACAAAGAACTTCCAATGTCCATATCTAGATCTGAGCACTGTCTTTGGGATGTCTTGCTCACTGACTTTGATCTGATGGTACCCTAACTGCAAGTCAATCTCCGAGAATACTGTCGCTCCTCTGAGTTGACCAAATAAATCATCTATCCTTGGTAGAGGATATCTGTTCTTGATTATTACAGAGTTTAAGGTACGATAATCAACACATAATCTTGACGTACCATCCTTCTTTTTCACAAGAAGTATCAGGGCTCTCCAAGGTGATCCACTAACACGAATGAATTCCTTGGTTCTAAGATCTTCATTCATCTTGTACAAGATTTCTAACTCTGAAGGTGCCATCCTGTAGACTCCTCCTGACACTGGTGTCGTCCCTAGAAGCAAATCAATGGTGAACTCTATCTCTCTCTCTGGGGGCATGCCTGTAAGCTCTTCAGAAAATACATCAGGAAACTCTTCTACTACTCTGGGAAACTGAAATGCCACTGCTACTGCCATCTGCAATACTGGTGGATAAGGTTCTACTTCGCCTCTGGAAAATAGAAACTCTGGTTCGCCGGGAATACCAAAAATAATCCTGCCAATATGACAGTCTATTCTTGCGTATTGATCCTTCAACCAATCCATTCCTAGGACTACATCATAGTCGGCCATTGAAAATTCTATCAATCTAGCGAAAAACTCTCTACCGCTAACTATGATTCGATACGAGGAATAAACTCTATCTACTCCTACAAGGCCGTTACCAGTAAGTATATTGAGCCTTACTGATAATGACTTGGGTTCCAGTCCTATCCGTGTTGCGAATCGTGCAGACATAAATGAATGCGATACACCCGAATCAAATAATACTGATACTGAAAAAGAGTTGACGAGAATGGTACCTGCCACCACCTCACCACTACTAGAATGAGTCATATTAGCGACGTCCAAAAACTCGCTAATAAGTAAAAATACGTCGCTAAATTAATTTAGCGACGGAATAAGCAGGTCGTCGAAAAGCTAGTCGCAGATCAAAAGTTCGTCGCCAATCGTCGCTGTTGCGACGAATAGTCTACGACGCTAATATGTCGCAAATTTAGCAACGTCTGGCGACATTTATAGTACGTCGCCAATTTAGCGACGTATATAGAGACGTCTATTCGTCACATGTGGTGACATGGCAAGGTTTGCCATGTCAGCATGCTGGACGACGTTTAGCGACGGCCCGTCGCAGTTAGCGACGTCCAGATACATATTTGTGGCGTACTTCCGTGTCACAAATCCGTCGCCAAACGTCGCAATCCGTCGCTAACATGCTGGAAAATTAAAAAATAAAATAAAATACAGTTTTTATATCCTGTACTCTGCACTTTATCTACAGTTTAAAAAAATCCTGCACTTTATATACAGTTTAAACACTAATCCTGCACACTGCACTTTATATTCAAATCCTGCACACTGCACACTACACTTTATATTCAAATCCTGTACACTGCACATTACACTTTATACTGCACTTTATATCATCACAAACATCATCATAGACACATCATAGGGCCAATACATACAACTCATAACAAACATCATCACAGACACACATCCCGCGTCACAAACATAAATATATTCAAATCCTACATACTACACTTCACAGACACACATCATCACAAACATCCAATAGAGTCAAATAAAAATAAGAGATAATAAAATGTCTCCCACCAAGTGTATAAACAAAAGTGTACAAATAACAATTTGTCCATAGGGCCAATACATACAACTCATAAAAAATCAATAAAATTACTGAGGACCCCTGCTGCGTATCTGAGATAGCATGTACTCATACTGCTCATGTGTGAGCTGCACCGTAGGGGTAGTAGGAGGCAGTGCAATGTCTGGAGTAGGCGCCATCGATGGACCGGAAAGACGTATCTGCTCCAGCTCTCACAGTCGCTCAGCATGTACAGCAAGGGTACTCACCATTCTCTGAGTACTCTCCTCGATTGAAGTATATACCTGAGTGAGTGAGGCAGACATGGTCCTCTGCGATCCCTCCAGCTCGACCTGTCTATGCTCTGTGCGCTGTGTAGACTTGGTGAGCATGTGCAAGCTGGCAGTTGTAGTCTGCTGCAGACTCATCAGCTCATGTATACTGCGCTCGACTGCATCAAATCGTCCGGTGATCATCGGATCGTCGCTCTGCGGTATGGTGATCAGAAATCTGCTGCTGCAACTCGCGATGCAGCTCGTCGATCTGACGACCAATATCCTGAGCTCGTGATGACGCCTGTAAAACTGGAGACTGCGCACTGACAAAGGGGGCCCGAGATGACTCTGAAGCCAAATAGGCATCGTAGGATCCCGTACCGTAGTACGTACCCTTCTGAAGACAACCAACGGCGGTCATCCAGAGGTCGTTTGGCGATGGAGCTGTAGGCGGCTGGGAGGAAGTACCAGCCACTCCCTCTGCTGGCGCACTAGCAGCATCAGCCGACTCCTCTTGTAGCCGAAGAAACTCGGTCTAGAACAATGTTTGCTAACATCTAAGTATTTGCTAAAGTCTATATTGATATCTATTTTTCTGTTTTCTAAATTATAGTAAATTAATATAAAGAATAGAACGTACATATGCCTACGTCACCCTCTCGTCAATGAACTCCCCAGCCCTCCGATGGGTGACCAGGAAGACGGTCACCATGTTAGGGTCCTCACCCTTTTTTACCTGTTAAAATATATTATCTATTATTAGTATTAAATATTCTATCCAACTATATATAAAATGATGTTCGTCATAGGAAACGTGACAAACGCGGCTCTTCATACCCGTCAATGGATCCCAAACTGCCTGCGGTAAGAATATGCTAAGCTCCGTCAATGGATCCCAAACTGCCTGCGGTAAGAATTTCCGAAATGCAATCGGAATTAACCTCTCCATGAATACGTGACAATCGTGGCTCTTCATACCCGTTAATTTGTTTTCCTTTGGATCGACACATCTTCTCAGATTTGACACATATCCGTCTGAAAATTTTAAGTCCTGGATCCACCGACAAAGTCTCATTTTATCCTCCTTGTCCAGTAAGAAAATTGACTTCGGCAGGAACTGTTTTCCATTCTCCTCTTCAAATGCAACGCAGGGCATTTATATATTTCTTCTAAGTCCAACCTGGCCTTGGAATTGTCTTTCATTTTTTTCTTTATGTCCATCACAGTATTAATTATGTTATCAAACACAATATTCTCAATATGCATGACATCAAGATTATGTCTGATCAGATTGATACTCCAATATAGCAGATCCCAGAATATGCTCCTCTTTGTCCAGTTATGATCTCTACCAAATCCATCGTACTTGTACCCAGTTGTGGGATCTTCGATAGCACTTGAAAATCTCTAACCTCCTCCCATATCGTAGCTTCGTACCACCTTGGCGGTGGATCCCCCTTCTCTACAACGCCGGCATAGAATGCATTCCTGTTCCTTCTGAACGGATAAAATTTTGGCAGAAATTGCCGATGACAATCAAAGAAGCACAGTTTTTCTCAGTGTTTCAAGCGGAAAGCCTTAGTACGGTCCATGCAATACGGACATAAGAGACGACCATGAGTGCTCCATCCAGATAACATTCTATAGGTCGAAAAGTCGTTGATGGTCCACATAAGGGTTGCCTTCATCTAAAAATTCTGCTTTCTGGATACATCGTACGTGTTAGCGTCTACTTCCCATAACCGATTCAACTCATCTATCAAAGGCTGTAAGTACACATCAATGCTTCTCTTGGGATTGTTCGGACCAGGAATTATAACGGTTAGAAACATGTACTGAGTCTTCATGCACATCCAAGGCGGTAGGTTATACGGAGTGACAATCACAGGCCAGCACGAATACTGGGATCCCGAAAGACCAAAAGGAGTAAAACCGTCAAAAGATAGCCCCAACCTAACATTATGCGGATCTGAAGCAAAATCAGTATACTCTCGATCAAAGTGATTCCACGCTTCTCCATCGGATGGGTGATCCAATACTCCTTCAATCTGTTCTCGCATAAGCCAACTCATATTTTCGGCCATTTTTTTCACCATAAATAATCTTTACAACCGCGGTGTTAAAGGCAAGTAGTACATTGAATCGGTCGGTCTTCTTGCACTGGTAGACCTTCCTGTACTAGTTGTCTTATAGCAATCAGCCCCACAAAATCTGTACACATCTGCGTCCTTGTCGTCTTTGTAGTACAACATGCACCCATTGCGACAAGAATCGATTTTCTCGTATCCCATCCAGAGCGACCTCACCATCCTCTTAGACCGATAGAAGTCTTTAGGTAACTTAGCACCCGCCGGCAAGATCTCTATAATCAACTCCAACACTCAGTTGTAGCATTCTTGCGACATGTTAAAATCTGATTTAATGCTCAACAGTGTTGTAACCACCTCCAACAGTGAATGATCCTCACAACCAGGATACAATGGAGTCCTTGCATTCTCCTGCAACTCCATAAACTTTGCAGCATCGACATTCGGTGCCTCCTCAGCTGCATTATGAACGAAACTAGGCCCCGCAGCGTCGAAAACCATGTTCACGCACCCGTCGTCGTATGCATGATTATCTGAAACAAAATTAGGTCCCGCATGCATATACGGCTCAACATAAGGCTCCGGCTCTGATGCTAAAGACACAATTTCTTCGTGTGTGGTCCACTGATAGTAATTAGGCATGAAACCCCTCGAGTACAAATAATATGTCACTTCCACTTATGGATAATATTTCACGTTATGACATTTCATACACGGACACTTAATTTTGGTGCCGTCCATGTACTGAGGGAACGCCTTAGCAAACTGCAGGAACTGCTCTACTCCCGCTATGTATTCATCCCACACACCACATATATCATCAGGACAATGATTGTACATCCATGAATGATTCTACAAGTAGTAATTCATATCCATTTAGAAATAATTCTGCAAAGATGGACACACATGTTCAGCACAGTAACTAGTCAAACTGGGTGAAGTTGAGTTGACTAAGTTAATATCTTGGACAAACTAGTCAAACTGGGTGAAGTTGACTAAGTCTAAGCAATTATCCTTCACTAGACATAGACATGGAAGAAACACCGATATTTACAGTGTCCGAACTTCCTAGTGTATATTATAGTAGAGAGACATGGTAACCGTGTGTAGGGGTGCAACTCGGGCAGGTTGGGTCAGGCTTGAGGTCAACCCGAGCCCAACCAGATGAATCATAAGCCTAATCCGAGCCCAAGCCCGGCCCGACCTCGGGTTCAACATATGAAGCCAAAGACCAAGCCCGGAGGATCGGGTTGAAATCGGGTAAATCCTAATTATCTTGTGATACCATCTTGGTATCACAAGATACCTCAACCTGTCACGCTCATTCTAGCCCACATCTAACTCTAATACAAAACTTCTAATATAAAATCTTACTAACATATCTTCCACAATTTCCTCACTCTCTAACACAAACCACATCCTATTACCAAATCTTTCCTTAACATATTATCTAACCACTAACATACTCTTCTAACTAAACGCTCAACTCACTAACTCACTAACAACACACACACACACAACATGAAGGGGGTTAAGTGACTATTTTTAATGAAAAGGATGAATGGATGAATGAATGGTGAATGGATGAATGAATGGTGAATGGGTGAATGAATGAATGAATGGTGAATGGGTGAATGAATAAATGAATGGTGAATGGGTGAATGAATAAATGAATGGACTGCTATATGTGAAGGATGAATGGATGGATGAATGAATGGATATAGATGAATGGTGAATGGGTGAATGAATGAATGAATGGTGAATGGATGAATGAATAAATGAATGGTGAATGGGTGAATGAATAAATGAATGGACTGCTATATGTTTAGTTATCGTTTAAGTATTTGAGTTAATTAAATAATTAACTCTCTCACATCCTCATTTTTTTTATGTTTAGTCATCAAACAAATGGAAGGAGATAAGAACTAGGATAAAAGAAAAATGCATATGTAAAATATATATATGTACGTACTATATGCATATGCAGTTTTTCAATTTCCTCTCTTTTACTATCCAAACATACCCCTATATAAAGAGAGCACCAGCTCTTATGGAGGGTGGGTAGAAATATTATCTATCAGCCAGTCCATTTTTTCAACACTCCAGTGGTTATTCCGAAAAGGAGCTGATACAAATAGAATTCCATAAGTTCTATTGACTGTACAACGAGCGTTCACTGAGAACAAATCGACAAGGAGAATGTCGAATCTTACTTTGAGCAATGATGGTTCTGACCAACCCAACATAATGTTGGACTAATCTTTTTTTAGCAAGCTTTATAGCTGTTTTTACTGCTTATAATTATTTAGCTTTTTTTTCTGCTTTAACCTATACAGGGCTAGCCTTGGAGTAAGCCGGACAAGCCATCGGACTTGGACACGAACCCGACACATGAACCCGAGCCCAACCCGATTGTTGATCGGGTTCAAATATTTTAACCCAAATTCGAGCCCGAACCCGAGTATCTTTAACCCTAACCCAACCCATTAACGGGTTTATCCGATTGGGTTCGGCCCGTGTGTGTGTGTGTCCATGTGTGTGTGTGTGTCCGTGTGTGTGTGTGTCTCTATGTGTGTGTGTGTCCGTATGTGTGTGTGTATCCGTGGGAGAGAAGGAGGAGGAGGAGGAGGGAGAGGAGTTAGGTTAGGGTTTATCTGAGGAAGAGGAGGAGGAGCTCGAATTAGGGAAGGAGGAGCTCCAGGAGGAGGAGCTCGACCGGGGGGGGTAGGGGTCGCCGGGGGGGGGGGGTAGGGAGTCGCCGGGCGAGGGGAGAGGAAGGGGTCGCCGGGAGGGAAGAGCTCGAGGGAAAATTCTAAAATTTTCGAGTGAGAGGGAAAAAAGAAACAGTGTGCCCTAAGTAAAAATGTTAGCGACGTCAAGAGTCGACGTCGCTAAACGTTGCAAACATTTTAATATATAGCGACATATTTTAATAATATGTCGCTGAACGTCGCTATTCAGCGACGTAATTTATCTCCTGTCACTGAACATCGCTATTCAGCAAAGTTTTACGATGTCTATAGAAAGGAGTCGCCATATTCCATATTTAGTGACGTTATTTTATTCCGTCGCTAAATTACGTCGCTAATAGATCATATTTTAGTAGTGCACTTGATGCCAATTCTTCTGCTACGGTCAGAGCCACAGCCTGACCTTGTCCTCTTGGTGCTGGTTCCCTCTGCTGGAAACCTCTTTGTCGGTTATGAATCTGAGCTTGGGCATACTGCTGAGCCTGAGACGACAACGGCCTCGGAGGCTGGTACTACTGCTGCGCTGGTGCTGGACCCCTAACCGATGGACTGGTTAGGTTTGATGACGATGGACTGGCTCTATTTGGACAGGACCCTATCTTATGGTCCGATGTCCTACAAGCCAAGCACAATCCTTGTGCTCTGCGATACTCTGATACTACATGTCCTGGATTCCTACAATGAGTGCAGTCTATTACGGAAGACTGCTTCTGCTTCTACTGCTGAGGATACGTCGGTGTCGAGTGCTGAACTGACAAAGCTGTGGTCGCCCTCCTAGGAGCTCCAATAGTCAAAACTTTAGCTGCCGGGGCTGGTGCTGATGACTGGGACATCCGCCCATGAGACCTCTTCCTTCCTCTGCTTCTATCTACAATCCTCTGTGAAGTATACTCATGCCTCTTCACTGCTCGCAAGACGGCATCAAATGTCTGGTGCTCAAACTGCTCTATTGATACAATGATCTCTAGGTGGAGTCCCTGCTAGAATCTCTGGGGTCGATCCAATTCGGTTGCCACCAAGGTAGAAGCAAACCGACTGAGTCTAGAAAACTCGATCGCATATCCATCGACCGTCCTTTCCATCTGCTTAAGATTGGTGAATCTCGTCTGCAGATCATACCGAGCTACTGCGTCGAAGTACTTGGTCTGGAACTTATTGCTGAATACTGCCTACAAAATAGGCTTCGGTAATCCAACTGTTAGCATCGCCCACCAAACAGGCTTCGGTAATCCAATAACTGCAGGTGCACAAAGGCTACCTTCTCTTCCTCAGGAATTCTAGCTGCCTCTGTCACGCCCCGACCCGAGAAATCGCTCGTCCTTGCTAGATTTAACCCGAATCATCGTCCTCGCTGGGGCGTGATGCCGCACGAGCCTGGATTTGCGCTCGTGCAAGACAAGATAACAGGTTCACGTAGAACTATCTCAAATCGATAACATAAGCAGCGAAAGAAAACAAAGAATAACATAAGAATCTCTTTTATTTATATTGAACTG
Source organism: Iris pallida (assembly GCA_029216955.1). Classification (NCBI taxonomy): domain Eukaryota; kingdom Viridiplantae; phylum Streptophyta; class Magnoliopsida; order Asparagales; family Iridaceae; genus Iris; species Iris pallida. The sequence goes on along the minus strand of JANAVB010035928.1, from coordinate 8,937 downwards.
AAGGTTACAAAGGCTCTGAATAGCCCAACATAAAATGCCAATTGGCTACAATGCTCATGATCTCTCTAGCTCACAAAGGATTACATTGTTCCATACATCATGCCTCTTTATAGCCACCAAGTAGTCTTCGGCCGAACATCTCCATGTCGCAAGTCCGAACGCATATGCAGAAGCTCCTCTTGAACGCCAAGGACTCCATGCCTCGGCACGTCCAAGCCAAGCTCCGCCCTGAGCTGATCATAACCTGAGCCTGCACAGAGACTAGTGGGGGCTTAGTGCTTTCATCCTCGCTTCGCACTGATCAAGACCCGCTCGCACCCAAACCAAACACTTATTCATTTAGTGAAACATGCATCTTACTTTGTGGTCTTTCTATTTAGCCTTAGGATCAATTTCATGGCAAAACTTATACATAGCACATATTCATAAATGTGTCCCATGCTGTGTTCCTGCAGCAGATACAATTAGCCATAACATAAACGTAAACATAGTGTTCGTGCTCATGCCGTCCTATTTTCCTTAGCCTGCAGTGGTTAGAACTTAACATAAGCAAACATATGATTCACACAACCGACCATTCATAAACATAAACATATGTATAATGGGTGGCAGGCCCTGCGCCTGCACCCAGCTCTCATCTCAGCCCACCGGCCCTATCTATATGAAGGTCACGGTGTTTCGCACCGTAATGGACTTGGCATCTCATATGTGTAAGCCTACAATCGCTTCGATACGGGTTGCTAGCCCAGTATCCGAAGGATCCCAAACTTACGGATATCATAGCTTATCACAGCACTGGACGGTCGCAATCTGTCCGAATGTTGTGCACCATAAATACCACACATAATTCCCTCCTAGGCCGAACGGTCCCGGCGCCCCGGCGTAACCGTTCGAGGGAAGCCGTACCCGTGCACGGGCAATCCGAGTCCATTGACCATGCAATACGTTCCATATCATACAATCCATAGCGTACCAACCGATCTCATATTCCATAAACATAGTGTCGCACATAAACGGTTTCCCGTGCCATAAACGGTTTCCCGTGCCATAAACATAATCCACCATTCATATGGGGAGCTCCGTCGACGTTATGCCCCAACACATCCATATTGATACACGACGCCCAACAGCTTAGTCATCTCATACTCGTATTCACGCGTTCCGTACATAATGTTATTCGTACAGCCTACTTCCGTATTTACTTAGTCATTTCATAGCTTAAGTGCACAAAGGCACGCTCAGCACCATAATCAATGTTCTACGCCTAGAGTTCAATGTTCTCGGAGCCGTGCACATGATGCACATCTCGATATTGTCTTTCAATGTTCTACCATCATGCCCTACCGCGACTCGTGCACTTGATGCACGTCGCTTCAATTGTTCGATTGTTCAATGTTCTATTTTAGTGTTCAGCACATACTTAGACACTTACTCGCCGAGCCACGCTCGCTAACTCGATAACATATTATGCAAACCATAACATATTTTATTAGACGTGAAGGAATAGGAAGAGAGAGTCAAGAACCCGCCCACCTTAAGTCTTACGCTTTGCCGTTTAGCTGAGTTGAAGCGGCTCGCTTCCATAACTCGATCGCATAGCTAACTCCTGGACTTAGCCATTCTTTTAAGCTACTCGGTTGATTTGGCCTATCGTGCCCCTGCCACAATCCGTTGCAAGGCCACAATTTGGTTTCGCGGACACTTCATTGCATAAGGCAAAATGCCGACCTCTTATCGTCCAGCGTAGAAGCATAGCCTGTACACTAGATCAACTAAAATCAGCACTTGCTCAAGCGGGACTTACTCTTTGCATCGATTCAATTCATAGATTTCAACCGACTCAAAGCTTACCTTTGGCCAACGCAACACTTGCATCGATTCGCATCGATACCTTATCGGGTCAACACAACTCTTCGAGTCAACGACTTATCGTAATGCACCGATGCGGAGCGGGGCATTACATAATATACCACTCAAAATCAGGTTCGTCCTCGAACCGAAACCAACACTTAATCCAAGTGCCTCGTATAGATCGCTTCACGATCTCGTGCTACCATCGTTGAATCATACAACTCAGTCTGGATCATACACATATTTTAGGCGTCCCACCAATATATGCATTTCAGCCAAGCTCAGTTGTAGGATATCGGGACAACTAACAAGTTCAACTTAAATCCTCACGCATCCATCGTTTCGTACTCGAATTAGTCATATCTTAGCGCCTATTCCCAAAATACTCTTCGTATGCATCATCCTATAACATGCGATCATCTTCCAACATCTTGCACTTAACTTAATTCAAATCTGTACTTCGATCTTGTAAGTTCTCACCGGCCACCTAACGTATGCATTGCATAAGTCATTGCGTATCCGATCGCAACAAGCTCCCACAACGCCTATTCACCCAACCATTTCCTATCTCTCGTATAACTCAAGTATTTCATCCAATCATTCATAACGCTTGGCCTTAATGACATGGACTAAGTCCACATGTCTCTATTATCCTTTACTTACAATCCATACTAAGTCTCGACGCAACTATCCATACGTGATTCACATTCTCTCGCTCTATCCATACGTTGCGTCTGGGGCTACCCCCGCTAGGTAACTTATCCAGACATCATGCTCGCACCCTCCCGACACAAGAGGTCGACTTGAGTCTACGATGCTCAAAGGCAACAATCTTTTTGACCCAAGGTCTCTTACGATATGCCTATCTCCGATACTCGACCGAGTACGAATCCTTTACTTAGTCCCCGTTTCAATCTCGACTAGTTCGTTTCGTAACATAGATCGCGCTCAATACACATGGCCTAACCGTTTCTCAACCAATCTACGACACACTCTTAGGGTCGTTCCACTATCCGTTACTCTCATATATTGCAAAATTCTTGCAATCGCCTTACCGCGTCACTACGCTAAGCACGTTCCTCGACATCTATTCGATCCAACATAACTTTTCTTGACCATATCGATTCTAGTACTCGCTAACTTTCGAGACGCGATACTCGCTCGCTTTTAGACTTATCCTCAACATGTACTACCTCATTCCTTATCCTTCTTACGCGACTTCTTTAGGGTCATCCTATGGGACTTCAACATTCACTTGATTTGGCGGTCAAGTCTTCTAGGGTCATCTGCCCCGAAACTACGCTCGATAATTGAAGATCATCAACGAGGGACAGTTACAACGAACCATGCTATATCCTATTGCGGAGCCAAATCAATTCTCGACAATTCCTATGGGACTTTACCCAATCCGACATACCAATCCATAATTTATCCATCCCTGCGCAACTGATGCGCCGCTGCTACTCGAATCACTCGTATACTACCGTCAACAATATCGCACAATCTTCAATTTCACCTTCGCATCAAACCACAAGTCCATATCAAATTTGTCACGCCTTGCAAGTTCGATCATCCCCACTAGATGAATCACCATACCAGCGCTCACGCGGAATGATTGTTCTAATTTGACGTGACGCATGTGCGAGGCTGGTGTTGTGCTCGCTCAAGACAAGAATGTCAACATAGTGGTGATCCGCGAAGCAATCCAGACACTTTCGATTTCATCCGAGCAACATCCATACACTCTCAAATTCTCCGAAGCGTTCCTACCGTCATCATCTCAATTGCCATTACTTAACTTGCATCTTACTCATCCAACAACAATGCTCAACATAATTTTTGTTTATTCGATCAGAGTATCTCCGAGTTATTGCATATCATCTTTGATACGCCTCAATACCATCGTCGATATGCATAACTTGAACATCTTCCTTTCTCATAAGCTCAAACCCGTTGCAATCATTGCCATTATCCGAACTCGAATACGAATCAAGTCTCGCACACATCACTTCTCATATCCCTAACTCGTACTTCCAAATCGTGCTACCGACTCATTGCATTAACCTAAATTCGTTTGCACAATTTTTCCGTACTTACTCAATTCGTTCCGAAGACGTCTCCGTACTAACTCAACATAAGTTCGACCGGGTCGACTATTTCCTCAACGTAACATTCATTCGCTATGCTCGGCCTATCGTTCGACTTATACTTAGCGAATCCTCGTCCGACGTATCCTCCGTAGGCACGACTTCACGCATACTCATTTAACTAATTCACCAAAGCATACTTATATCGACTCCTATCGCATCATTTCCACTCGAGTCTCGGTACCATTCCATCCGTTGCGGACAAACATATCGTAACAACATAATTTTCTCGACGTAACCTATCACAAGTCACCAACCGGCTTAACATAGCTATCGCTAAGTGGTATTCCATATACCACTTAGGATCGAGCCTATCGTTATCGACACAATACTTCACCACGCTTGTTCGCATAATTGGTATTGCATATACCACTCGGAATCGAGTCATTACTCGACATCACACTTCACATAGGTCCAACTCCTATCTCAACTTAACCGTCCCGTATGGCGATCCTTCCGATCCCAGCTCTAACGTTAGCTCAAGTTTGACATACATTCGATCTAACCGTACCATGGCGATTATATTGATCATACCCGCAGCAGTCACTTATTCAAAGCTCAACGCAACATATGGCCAACATACACGTTCGCCAACTCAAACTCGACTTAGCGACCATCTCGACTCGTTATTATCGCATCCACGATCTTCGAATCCCGCTCGTTGCAGCTCATGCAATAACTTAGTCTCGATACTTAAGGTCTTTACTCAATCTCGCACAACATATCGCTATCCATCCGCATAGCCATACAACACGCACATCATACCGTATCGACTCGTTGCACCGATACAACAAACGATTCACGACTTGCTGCACTTCGTGCAACCGATAATACATAACTATTCGCGTAGCCACATAATACGCATCGTCTCACATATCGATCCGTTGTACTTCGTGCAACCAACAACTCATATTTCCTCGTATCCCGTGCGACCGATAACACATAACGCCTCGCACTTCGTGCGACCGATAACACATAGCTCCTCGCACTGCGTGCGACCGACCACACATATCGTTACACTTCATGTGACCAGCATTCCATAACTCGTTGCACTTCGTGCACCTAATATCCCCTAACTCGTTGCACTTCGTGCAACCAACACTCTCCGACGGCACTCGAAGATCACGTAATAGTCACGACATACTTGTGGCAAACGTATGCACTTAATATAGACTTATTGTATGGAACATCCAATGTAGCGTCGAGCAGATCCATGAGCCATACGGTTGTGGAAACAATTTAGAGTCAACTGAATTTCGATATCGAAGCAACTGAGGGTCAAAGAGATTCACGCACGGTCCAAAGGATGGAACCGCTCTGATACCAACTTGTCACGCCCCGACCCGGGAAATCGCTCGTCCTCGCTAGATTTAACCCGAATCATCATCCTCGCTGGGGCGTAATGCCGCACGAGCCTGGATTTGCGCTCGTGCAAGGCAAGATAACAGGTTCACGTAGAACTATCTCAAATCGATAACATAAGCAGCGGAAGAAAACAAAGAATAACATAAGAATCTCTTTTATTCATATTGAACTGAAGGTTACAAAGGCTCTGAATAGCCCAACATAAAATGCCAATTGGCTACAACGCTCATGATCTCTCTAGCTCACAAAGGATTACATTGTTCCATACATCATGCCTCTTTATAGCTACCAAGTAGTCTTCGGCCGAACATCTCCATGTCGCAAGTCTGAACGCATATGCGGAAGCTCCTCTTGAACGCCAAGGACTCCATGCCTCGGCACGTCCAAGCTAAGCTCCGCCCCGAGCTGATCATAACCTGAGCCTGCACAGAGACTAGTGGGGGCTTAGTGCTTTCGTCCTCGCTTCGCACTGATCAAGACCCGCTCGTACCCAAACCAAACACTTATTCATTTAGTGAAACATGCATCTTACTTTGTGGTCTTTCTATTTAGCCTTAGGATCAATTTCATGGCAAAACTTATACATAGCACATATTCATAAATGTGTCCCACGCCGTGTTCCTGCAGCAGATACAGTTAGCCATAACATAAACGTAAACATAGTGTTCGTGCTCATGCCGTCCTATTTTCCTTAGCCTGTAGTGGTTAGAACTTAACATAAGCAAACATATGATTCACGCAACCGACCATTCATAAACATAAACATATGCATAATGGGTGGCAGGCCCTGCGCCTGCACCCAGCTCTCATCTCAGCCCACCGGCCCTATCTATATGAAGGTCACGGTGTTTCGCACCGTAATGGACTTGGCATCTCATATGTGTAAGCCTACAATCGCTTCGATACGGGTTGCTAGCCCAGTATCCGAAGGATCCCAAACTTACAGATATCATAGCTTATCACAGCACTGGACGGTCGCAATCCGTCCGAATGTTGTGCACCATAAATACCACACATAATTCCCTCCTAGGCCGAACGGTCCCGGCGCCCCGGCGTAACCGTTCGAGGGAAGCCGTACCCGTGCACGGGCAATCCGAGTCCATTGACCATGCAATACGTTCCATATCATACAATCCATAGCGTACCAACCGATCTCGTATTCCATAAACATAGTGTCGCACATAAACGGTTTCCCGTGCCATAAACGGTTTCCCGTGCCATAAACATAATCCACCATTCATATGGGGAGCTCCGTCGGCGTTATGCCCCAACACATCCATATTGATACACGACGTCCAACGGCTTAGTCATCTCATACTCGTATTCATGCGTTCCGTACATAATGTTATTCGTACAGCCTACTTCCGTATTTACTTAGTCATTTCATAGCTTAAGTGCACAAAGGCACGCTCAGCACCATAATCAATGTTCTACGCCTAGAGTTCAATGTTCTCGGAGCCGTGCACATGATGCACATCTCGATATTGTCTTTCAATGTTCTACCATCATGCCCTACCGCGACTCGTGCACTTGATGCACGTCACTTTAATTGTTCGATTGTTCAATGTTCTATCTTAGTGTTCAGCACATACTTAGACACTTACTCGCCGAGCCACGCTCGCTAACTCGATAACATATTATGCAAACCATAACATATTTTATTAGACGTGAAGGAATAGGGAGAGAGAGTCAAGAACCCGCCCACCTTAAGTCTTACGCCTTGCCGTTTAGCTGAGTTGAAGCGGCTCGCTTCCATAACTCGATCGCATAGCTAACTCCTGGACTTAGCCATTCCTTTGAGCTACTCGGTTGATTTGGCCTATCGTGCCCCTGCCACAATCCGTTGCAAGGTCACAATTTGGTTTCGCGGACACTTCATTGCATAAGGCAAAATGCCGACCTCTTATCGTCCAGCGTAGAAGCATAGCCTGCACACTAGATCAACTAAAATCAGCACTTGCTCAAGCGGGACTTACTCTTGCATCGATTTAATTCATAGATTCCAACCGACTCAAAGCTTACCTTTGGCCAACGTAACACTTGCATCGATTCGCATCGATACCTTATCGGGTCAACGTAACTCTTCGAGTCAACGACTCATCGTAATGTACCGATGCGGAGCGGGGCATTACAACCTCCAGGACAACTTTTATGTCCTGAAGCCACGCATCAGCACGAGAGCATCTTCACTGCCGTCAAAGAAAGGAGGGTTCAGACGCTTGAAGCTGTTGGTCGCGTTGTTTCCTTGGTAACCAACTCTGCACATGGCATCTTGTACTGTCTGGTACAGGGCATCGCCCCGACGATCTTGAGATACAAGCAATTCCCTAATGAGACCCACCAGGGTTCCATTGCCAGGCTCTGCAGGCTGGACTGGCTGAACTGGTTGCTCTTGACCCCCGGTAGGCATGACTCTGGAGGCTACCCCTGAATGCTGGGCTTGGTCTCTAGGTTGCTGCTGGTTCTCTGGAGGTGCTCCGTCTTGCTGATCGGTAGGACCAGGAGCAATGCCACTGAAGAAATAACATGGGGAACAATAAGGAAGGAACATAATAGATCAAGGATATAAGCATGTAATTAGGTCAAGATTTTGAAAAGAATAGAAGACACGAGTAGAGATCAAGGACGAGTGCTGATTGAGACATCTATTCAGTGAAACCCTCATAAATCTTGATTTACAAGAGCTGCATGGGCCACCATTTAAACTGTGTCACGCCCCAGAACCAGAATACTGGAGAGCGGAGGACAGACACAGCCAGCTACGTACATTAAAGTGTAACCCACATCAATATACGATCACGACTGTCTAGATGTATGAGGGTTTAACTACAAGCCAACAGTCACTTATAGTCAAGAACAAGCCTAGTGTCTCAATCTCAAGCAAGCAAGTAAACGTAACAAGATGGCAGATCATCAGACATATAAAGTAAGGCGTTCCATACATTACATATTCAGATGGTCATGAAGCTAGTCATACAAAATGCGTAAACTAGTAAGAGTTTAAGTCATACATGATCAACCCTAGGATTTGTCAATCATGTTATATCCCTTAGGCAGACAGGAATGTAAATGTAATACGAGCTAACACTAGCTCGGCGGCTAAACGCCTCAAAAGAATAATTTATAATAGAGTGGGAGAGCAAAATAAAATCCAATCGTTACCAGGGTTGCGTCTAGTGTTCACCATCTGGCTGGAAGGCTGGAAGATCCTTGTGCCTTCCTTCCGATTTTTTTTGAAAATATTTTTATTATTTAATTGATTTAACTGGTGATTTTATTATTTTATTAAATAATTATTTCATTAATTATTACAGTAGATGACTTTAGCCATAGTTGAGTTTTGAAGTACCAGACGACTAGGAATCATGGCATGGATAGTGCAGTGGCGTGCCTTAACTAGTGTATTAGCCATGCCAAGGAAGGCTCAGCCATAAGAATGTCCTAACTATGAAAACCAGGCCAAGTTGTGACATTAACCTTACAAACGATTTATTTATTTACTTATTAAGACTATGATATTTAGGATGACGGTTGTACCAATTTAGCCGAGACTGGACCCGAACCGACTCCAAGC
>JANAVB010035927.1:0-55723 GCA_029216955.1 Iris pallida | reverse complement strand
TCTACTATTTTAGCTAAAGAGTTGTATAAATCTTTTTTCGTCCATCCAACCTTATCCCAGCCACCTTTCTGGTGGACAAATAAATTCCATATATCTCCAGTCCCCATCCCTGATTGCTTCATAAGCTTAGCTTGTTCCAACTCTGCGGGTGATATCTACGATGGGATCTCAAAAAAAACGTTTCAAATCATCTCGCCAGGTTATGGTTGTGATGTACGTAAAATTTTTGACGACCCAAACTTTGTAGAATTGGTGTAACCAATACAAAAAATTGCTTTACAACCGCTTATGCTATCACTTCTTGGCTCACGAACACTGTTAGGAGCTTCATTGTATTTTTTGTCTGAATCCTGCATTCGAACAACACCAACTACGGACCATCACCATCCCAAATTTGTTTTTCTTTACTTCGTTCTTTCTAATACTAAAACTAAATGCTTTTGAATATATCCGGTAGAATGTCTCTGCTTCTTCAATAGAGTTGAACTGTAAGCCAACAATATCTTCATCTAAGAGTTCCCTTGGATCTTTGTTAATGTTGGCAGACTGCAATATTTTTTTCATCGTCGCTGCATCGAAATCCAATGGAGATTCACCATCGTCCCTAAGAACAGAATAAAACAAAATAAGTATGAGAAATCAATGTAAAATATAATACATTTCTTAAATCCATTAGAAATGTTGATGCGAAATACCATTCGTTGTTTGCGTTGATGTCATCGTTATGATGCATTCCTCCGTTATTTTCTTCCTCTTGTTCTTTTTATCTCCTAAGTTAACAGATTCCAAACTTTGCTCATCATCAAATTATCTGACACTGCTCTTGAAGCGAAGCTTTTTTCATCAACTAATTCTTCCACACTACGATCAGTTTCTCCATGTGACGTCGCCATTGAAGAAAATAGAGTGTGTTAGAAACCAACAGAGAAACGAAGGACAAGAAATAATACAAAAGAAAGAGTAATATTATTGGTACCTCAAAATTGTCCTTCTAATATATTCCTCCTTATGTAGCAGCTGATGTGGCATGTTAATAATATTGGTGTCATCTGACATGACCGATGACATGGCAAATTTAACCCAAAAAGTTAACTACCCAATTTTGTCCATATTAATTTAACGTTAATATTAATGTTAATTTAATGTTAATATTAATTAATGTTAATATTAATATTAATGTTAATATTAATATTATTGTTAATGTTAATAATAATATTAATTTTAATGTTAATGAAGGTTAATGTTAATGTTAATGTTAATGTTAATGTTAACATTAATTTTAATGTTAATTTTTATTTTATTTTTATTTTTATTTTTATTTTTATTTTAAAATTTGCCATGTCAGCTGCCACATCAATATATCAAGTCAGCTGCCACGTAAGGAGGGACAGTTTGAAGGTACAATTTGTAGGTACAAATAGCATTATTCAGAAAGAAATAACTTCCAACAAGGCAACAACACAACATTTTCGTCTTCCTTGTACCTCCGCCACGTGGCCCTCTTCTGTTGGCTCATGAAAATGCTTGAGTGATTCTAAAAGCAAGCATAATTTTAAAGAAACAACTTCCAACAACACAACTTTCTCGTCTTCTACGTACATGTATTATTAAATTGTGTAGGATAACGCATACAGCAGCATTTAATGCTAGTTTACTGTTGTGTAATTATTTCTAATGATATGGTATTAGTGAACCAATCTGTGAGAGAGAACTCGAGAGAGAGAGAGAGTGGGAGATGGGATAAAGAGAAAGGATCGAGCTCGACTAGATTTATTTCAATAGCACTACCAAAATTTATCGTTTTAGCGACGGCCACATCCGCTAAGATGACGGTAATTACTATTAGCGACCGATGCCAACGGATATTGGCCAAAAAAATCCGTCGGCAGTCAGCTCGTCGCTAATAACCTTCCGTCGCTAAGTTGTCGTCATATGACGGAATAGCGACGGATATTCGACGTCACAATACGAAGCATTAGCGACGCATTTCCGACGGACTGTCGTCCACTTCAGCTTTTAAGTACTGAACTGTGTAGGCTATAGCGACATAAATTTCCGTCGGTAACCCGTCGTAACAGCGTATCAGATCGTATCGTTTCGTCGCTAATTCGTCGATAATTAACGACGGATGTGCGACGGTATTCTGACGGACTATCCGTCGATCAGGTTCTGGAAATGCTTGGCATTTCCAGCACCATGGCGACGGAATAGTAGTCGCTAACCCGTCGCTACCGCGATGCCACAGCGACGGATTGCTGACTGATTATCCGTCGCCATTGTTCTGAAAATGTCATGCATTTCCAGAACCATGTCGACGAATTTTTCGTCGCTAAGCCGTCGTTATATAGAGCGACCGATTAGCGGCTGATTACCTCGCCCTGGCGACGACCATTCCGTCACTATTCCGTCGACGCTTATACCACCAGAACGTTGCCGACGGATAATCCGTCGATAACCGTCGCTGCCTGGAAACAGTTTAAAAACTCCAGATAGCGACGGATTATCCGTCGAAAACCCGTCGGCAACTGGGAATATCAGTCGCTAAAAGTCACTAGTCCGTCGCTAACTGGGTTTTTTGGGAAAAAAAATTGTAGCACTTTCCCTGTTCACAAATATATGCATAAACCAAACCAATATATAATGCACACCAATTATCCAACAATCACATAGACCAAATATAATGCACACCAATTATCCAAGAATCACATAGACTAAATATGCACATACGACCAATTATCCAAGAATCACAGACCAAACAAAATTAATAGAAAATAAATCAATTATCCTAAAGAGTAACATAATATCCGGTGCTATAAGCCGATTATAGCACAATTAGTTCAAAGCTCTCACAAATAATCCAAATTTTCTTAATACAACATTTTAAAAGAAGGATCGATTGTCCGTTCCCATATTCGATCGACGCATATACTCCTCCACAAGGTACGAAGGCAAGGCGTCGTAGACAGTGCTCGAAAGTCGGCGAAGCTGCTCTGCGAACATGAGATCCAGGAGTGTCGTCACAGCCGTAGGCGGTAGCACAGGGGCTTCAGGGTTGAAAGAAAGATGGCCACGGAAGACGGACCGACACCTGCAGTCGACGGACCAGTAGAAGATGGATGAGCACCATCAGCAGACGTACCGACAGCAGCAGACGGACCGGCAGCAGACGGACCAGCAGCAGAGCAGGCAGAAAGTGCGTAGCAAATTGCTCCCGTAAGGACGACACCGCCTCGTGCAGCTGCGTAAGCTGCGACCTAACATCATCGTCTGCCCGGGCCACGGGAGGAGGCGGTGTCGGTGGAAATCTCTGCGTCGCCAAATGCAATGGCCCTAGGGAGCCGACTCCGTACAGGAACCCTTTCTTAAAGCCGCCGACGGTATCTACGAACAAGTCGTTCCGAGCGGCCAAAGAAGAGGGCGTCCGGAAGGGCGTCGTTTCACCGACATCCTCGGTGTCAGTTAACTGAGTCCGACTAAGGGCCTCACGATACGCAGCCTATCAAATGAATGTATTTATATTATAAGATTTACCTAAGTTGTAATCTAAATCCTATGTTTCACTAAGTTAAGTGTGAATCCTAAGTTTACCTAAGTTATAGTCCGAATACTTTTAATTCTAACGTTAATCTCATAAACATAAGTACTTACATCAGTCTCCTTGGCCCTCTCGTCGACGAAGCTCCCTCCTTTCGTCTTTTGTACGTATGCTGGAAGACGTCGTGCATGGTGACCGATTCTGGCGCCCTTTCCTCCTTCACCGCCCGTTGGGCCTGCATACAAAATTTGCGTAGAAACTAATTAACTCCTTTAATTAATAATACCTAATTCAAAATCAAATAAATTTACGGTTTCTTACCAGATCTGCAAGTGTCGCTGCGTGAGACCTTGATCCCCCCGTATGAAGGCCCGCGGCAGATCGGTTCACCTTCGCCTTCGCCGATTTCTCCTTGTAGGGTTATCCATCATGCCTAAGAGGTCCTCATAATAATCCTGCCGGATCCAATTCGGCCTCGTATGCCCCATTTTAGGTCATGAATCATATCCCGTATCTTCTTCGAGCATGCGCTTCTGTAGGTCCTGCGGATCCCCCTCGCGGTGGAGGGGCCACCAGTACGTTATCTAACACAGAAAATCAATTATCACGTAATTTACAAAATGGTTAATTAAAGAATCAATAGACTTAACCAAAAAATATAGATATATACCCTCAACTCGTCGAGCCAGACGTACTACACGTTTGGGGGCACCGACGTAAAGTTGAGGTAGGGACCGTGGAAGTTAGCCCTGATAATTTCTCCAAGGACCCTGCCAACATTAAACGAAAAAACCTACAAAGAAGAAACGACTGGATTATTAACTTGAATAAATAAAGAAATTTAATAAATTAACTTAATTTACTTACGAGGTCCCCGCGGGCCATAGCTCTCGTCGGAACTCGCCTCTCGGCCTCTCTGGTGCCGTCGGAGGATCCGCGGGTCCGCGTAGTACTCCCAAGTAACCGGATGGAACGAGTATGGGGTACTCCGGGGCCCACTGTGCAGTAACTGGGGCATCCCCTGGTGGATCCGCTGCTGGTGGTTCCGATAGCGGATCGGATCCGCTAGCAGATCCGGACTGATGCCTCGATGAAGTGGTCGATCGAGGATGTGTCTGTGCCCGGGGTACTCTCCGGGTCGGGCTCGCTCGATGGGGTCACATCCCGGGAACTTGAATGCGACCATGACCACCAGCACCAGTACGACCACGACCACACCCACCACCACCACCCACCACACCAGCACCACGACCACGGCCAGCCATCATGACCTGTAAATAGAACACATAAACATAATTAACATATGAAAGTGTAAATGGATATAAAAAACTAAACTAAAATATACATACCACCAGTAGGGAGACGAGTGCCGCCGCGACGAAAAAGACTAGGAGTGCCATCTGCAATAAGTAAATAATCGAATGAAAAAAATGAATTCACGTAATTGCTTTTATGAGGTCAAACTTAATTCACGTAATTGGAAGTGTTTTTACTATACACAATATTAACCTAATCATCGTCTTCGTTCTATCTCGGCCTCGTCTTCATCATCATCCTCCTCATCCTCATCCTCATCCTTCTTCATCGTCGATTTCATCTGTATCCTCATCCCCATCAAATTCTTCTTCTTCTTCTTCTTCTTCTTCTTCTTCTTCTTCTTCTTCTTCTTCTAAAATTTGGGACAAGACGCCTCTTTCTCCCTGTTGACAACTAAGTCTTGTGTATCAACCTCTTCCTCCCTCTATTTTCCTCAAATATCTTCAACATCCATTGTATCTGAGTGTTGTCCCAAGTATTGGGACTTTTCGATCTGGTCCTCTTGGTATGCTGGGTCTCCAACGTTGAATATATTTCTAGATTTAATCTTGCATACTGCCCACCAGTCAAATCGATCTCTACGACGCCTTGGGTAGCTTGTATAGTAGACTTGAACAGCCTGATTTGCTATCGCAAATGTATCGGACCCTCTATACCTCCTGCGATAATTTATATCGACGAATCCAAATTGTTTATCGATTCTCCAACCGATATTTGGTGTCGTATCGAACCACTCACATTTGAACATCACAATATGCATATCATATGGGCCAGTATATTGTAAATCTACAATATCCGAAGCACTCCATAATAGTCAAAGTCCGGCTCGTCGTCATAGACGGTGCCTCTTATGCAAACACCGGAATCCTTGGTATTGATGCCGTCATTGATAAATTCGACATTTATAGCATTCTGAGTTGACTTAAACCTGAAGCCATTAACGACATAGCCTGGCCAAGTCTTTATTTGCTTCTTCGGTCCCAGTGCCAGATAACGAACACTCTCATGAGTGAGTGTTGTTTCAGGCAATAAAACCTGTAAACAAATATTTATAATTTAAATGTTTCAGATTATATTAATAATCTCAATTATAATCACAGTTACTTACGTATTTGCGAAACCATGACGGAAATGTACAATCAACCTCTCTTTGAAGTCCCTCATCGGTAATATCGGGTCTCCTCATTTTGATTTCATCTCTAAATACACTATTAGAGAAAATAAGATATATAAGTGTAGTCACTTACTTCATCAAATTCGAGATTATAACGAGTGCAAGTGTACTGACTTACTTCTCCAAATCTCTCACTTCTTGTATGTCACAGTTTAACAAGACATATCGGTGAGCGGTACATACTCGTCGTCTGTCAACCACCGTCTTTACTAGCCCCAACAGGCTTGCCCCTTACATTGAATATTCCTCCATCCTCAACGTCTCGTCATTCCTTTGAGGTCTATTTCGATTTGTTTAACATGAGTATCGAAATAAATGGAGCAGAAGTTTGAAACCTCTTCGATAAGATATGCTTCGCATATCGAAGCCTCTATATGAGCTTTGTTGCCAATTTTTCTTTAGATGGTGTAGGTATCTAGAGAGACAAATTATCTTGAGAATTAAGAAAGAATTTTAAAATAAATGAAATTCAGCTTAAATTATATCGATATTTATGTACCTTTCAAATGGGTACATCCATCGATAATGAACAGATGCACCGACACGGGCTTCGTATGCTAGATGAATCGGTAGATGTTCCATGCTGTCGAAGAAGCCAGGAGGAAATATTTTCTCCAACTTGCAAATTGTTAAGAATCTTCTCCTAAGTTCAACCATGTGTTGCACAGTCAACTTAGTTGAACAAATATCCCTAAAAAAATTGATAGTTCGGCCAACGGAACCCATACAGCAGAAGGCAACAACTCTTTCAACAATGGGCAGTAATCTTTCCATAAACACGTGGCAGTCATGACTCTTCATTCCGTTAGCTTGCGTTCATTGAGGTCAACGCATCTAGACAAATTCGACACATAGCCGTCGGGAAATCTTAAAGTAGATACCCACTTGCAGATTATTAATCTATCTTCCTTGCTCAATGTGTATTGTGCTATCGGCTTACTTAATTGTCCACAGCTCCCCTTTGTATCAAGTTCAGATAAGGACGCTTGCATATCTCGGCAATGTCTTGTCTTGCTTTTGGATTGTCCTTCGTCTTTCTTTAATGTCCATGACGGTATTGAAGACATTATCGAACACATTCTTTTCGATATGCATAACATCAAGATTATGCCTTATAAGATTATCTTTCCAATAAGGCAAGTCCCAGAAGATACTCTTTGGTCCAGTTATGGGTTTGTCCGAACCCATCGACACGATTGTTCGATGGATCTTCCATTACAGTGGAAAATCCTTTACATCTTCCCAAATATCGTATCCCGACTCTGGCAGGCGGATGAGAAAATTCTTGTTTTCCAGCTCTGAATGCGTCCTTGTTCTTTCTCCAAGGATGACTCGCGGGCAGAAATTGACGATGACAATCAAAGAAAGAAGTTTTTCCTCCATGCTTAAGGCGGAACCTTACTATTTTGCATGCATATCGGACAAGACAGGGTGCCGTGAGTACTCCATCCCGACAGCATACCGTATGCGGGAAAATCATTGATTGTCCACATCAGTGAAGCTCTCATCTGAAAGTTCTGTTTCCTGAAATATCATACGTCGTGACGCCGATCTCCCACAGTTTTTAGCTCCACCAACGGCTGTAAATATATATCGATATCTCGTCGGATTTTTGGGACCCGGTATGATAGCTGTCAAGAACATATAAGGAGTCTTCATACACATCCATGGTGGCAGATTGTAAGGGGTCAGAATGACCGGCCAGCAGGAGTATTGAGATCCGACTGCCCGAAAGGGGCAATCCATCAGAACATAGCCCCATGCGTACATTTCTGGGCTCTGCAGCAAAATCTGGATGGCAAAATCAAAATATTTCCACGCCTCTCCATCCGAAGGATGTGACAATTCTCCATCGTCCTTTGTGCGTTCTTCGTTGTGCCACGTCATGTGTTCTGCTGTATTCTGAGACATATACATCCTCTGCAAGCGCTTCGTGATCGACAAGTAATGCATATACTTGTAAGGACGTCGTTTTCTAGTTGACTTTCCTTTTCCCCTGACTTCCTTGTAACGATCCGCATTACAGAAGCGGCTCTTTCTACATCCGTTCTCCTTGTACAACATGCATCCGTTGCGACAACAATCTATCTTGTCGTACCCCAGTCCCAGTTGTCGGACCATCATCTTCGACTTGTAGAAGTTTTTTGGAAGCTCTTTTATTCCTTCGGTAACACCTCCTTCATTAGTTGTGTAATCCGATCATAGCAAGTTTGTGGCAAGTTAAAATCGGACTTTATGTTCAACAACCGCATCGTCACTGACAGTACGGAATGTGGATCACAACCAGGATATAAAGAAGTTTCAGCATCCTGAAACATATCATAGAACTCCTTCGCCTCGGGATTAGGATCCTCCGGATCAAAATTAGGCCCTGCCGCTCGTACACCATACTCGTGCAAGGTTCTGCACGTCTCCATAATCAACGGAGCATTCGTCGTCATCGACGACAAAATCTGCTGCAGCATTATCATCAAAAGCATAAGTAGCAGCATTCGCAACTGTCTTTCGGCATATAGTTCACCTTGCGATGACCACAGGCCGTAATCACGTACGAAACCCTTACGGGTCAAATGATCTCTTACACTCACCACTTCTTCGTAACGTCTATTGACAATTACGACATGGACACTTGATTTGTTACCGTCCATAAACTGAGCTTTGCTCATGGCATACTTAAGAAACACTTCCACGCCTGCCTGAAAATCGTCACTCACACCTATTCTGCTCTCGTGTTGTCGTTTGTACATCCATGTACGATCAACGAAATAACGATCCATCACAGATTAGATGTAAAAATCTGTATAGTAAGACAAACTAAACAGAATTAGTATATAATCATGTAACTGGTGGATCCGCTAGTATTCTAGCTCGAGAAGAAAAATATAAATACAGTTGTTACTAATAGTTCGATACCGATAGTGCGATACCGATACCGATACCGATAGTGCGATACCGATACCGATAGTTGATACCGATAGTTCGATACCGATAGTTCGATACCGATAGTGCGATACCAATACCGATAGTGCGATACCGATACCGATAACGATAGTTCGATACCGATAGTGCGATACCAATACCGATAGTGTGATACCGATACCGATACCGATAGTTCGATACCGATAGCATGGTTTAAAGTATCGGCCGATACCGATCCGATACGACCGATACCGATACGGTTTGGCATGTTCCGATCCGATACCGACCGATACCAAATATTGACCGATACTGACTATGGGGGTCTTTGTTCCGGTCAATTCGGCAAAACCAATCGGTAAGGGTGACTACTATTTCATATAATTTCAAAACTACTAAGAAATAACGCTGAAATACTTAAAATTATGCCTAAATGTATAAAATATATGTTTTTAAATGTAAATAATTTATTAATAATTATTTGTTTTCCGATACCAAAGTCCGATACTCCGATACGATACCGCCGATACTACCGATATCGCCGATACCAATACTCATCGGAATAGTCCGAAACCGATTCCGATACCGATTGTGAACCTTGACCGATAGTGCGATACCGATACCGATAGTGCGATACCGATACCAAACTGAATCAATTACCGATACCTAGAGTCCACTTCTAGGATATGGGAGCTATATCCTAATATCTAGTCTAAAATTAACTTGGTTAGGATACTAGAGTGTCCTTATTATCTAGCAAGCACTACCTTAGTCTAGTCACACTAGCATTAATTACCTATAATTCCTACCATGTCTACAATCAAACATTACACCCCAAGCCGTCCTGCATGCTAATTATAATAGGCACAATATATGTATATCACAGTTAGATTTATAGACCTTGAAGCCAAACACTATATAGATGAAGAACTCGCACTGTCCTTGACACAGTGAACATATACACCATGAACCCAAACTCCATATTCATATTTACTAATCCAAACACCACCAAACTAATGGATAACACCCAATATGGATAACACATTATTTAGCCAACATATAAACTTAGATGAATTTGATAAGCAAAGCCTCCGCCGCCCCCGACCAAAGCCCGCCGCCCCAAGCCCTCGTCCAGCCCCCGACGCCCCCAACCAAAGCCCGCCGCCCCAAGCCCCAAGCCCGCCGCCCAGCCCCCGACGCCACCGCCCCAAGCCCGCCGCCCAGCCCCCGACGCCTCCACCCAAGCCCCGCCCAGGCCCCGAAGCCCCCGCCCAAGCCAGCCGCCCAGCCCCCGACGCCCCCCCCCAAGCCGACCGCCCAGGCCCCGACGCCCCCGCCCCAAGCCGGCCGCCAGCCCCCGATGCCCCCGCCCCAAGCCAGCCGCCCAGCCCCCGACGCCCCCGCCCCAAGCCCGAATGTCCCCAAGCCCGCCGCCCCTGCTGCCCCTACGTCGACACCGCGACACAGAGAGAGAGAGAGAGAGAGAGAAAGAAAGAGAGAGAAGAGAGGTTACCTTCGGGGAGAGAGAGGAGAGACGTCGTCGCCGTTCACCGAAGCCGTACGAGAGAGAGAGACAGAGAGAGATAAAGAGAGAGAGAGAGAGATTGAATTTGGGGGAAATGCCAAAAGTTCTCCCACCTTTTCATTTAAGTCTGGAACGAAAATTTAGCGACGGAATAGCGACTGCTAATAATCCGTCGCCAGGTAGTCACTAATATTGATTATCCGACTGAATATCTGTCGCTAAGTCGTCGAAAATATGTCCCGCCAATTTCCTACACAAATCCCGCCAATAATCGACTGTGTAGCGACGACAGTAAATCCGTCGCTATAACACCGACAGTCTAGCGACGGATGTGCGACCTTTCCTCACCCTAAAATTAAAATAAAAATGGCAAATGCGTATAGTCGGAAATCAGTCGCTGAGCGGCCACGAAACCGTCGCTAATACCGACGGAAAAAGTCCGTCGCTAAAATCCGTCGCTAAATGAGTGTATTTTGGTAGTGTAGCTCCTTTTACTGATAACTAGTTTTAAATTCGCAACTGAAAAATAATTAAAGTTAAAATTCAATTTTTGATTTTCATTACTAATAACTAGTTCTCACGTACGAGTTTAGACGAACACTAACCGAGTCCGAGCAACGTGACATCAGCTAGATTTCTAATACAGTGACATTCCTGTTAATTTAAAATTTACAATATTATTGAAACTAATATTAATACTAAAATTTAAATTAGTTTTGATTTAACATTTAAACTTAGATTTAAATTCACAACTTCAAACTAGTTAAAGTTAAAATTTTATTCTTTTTTTTTAAAATGTACATATTATTGGAACTACAATTAATATTAACATTCGCTTGTCCCTTAGTTTAAGTCTTATTTCACTACTTGTTGCTTAAGTCTAGGCACCCAAAGAACTTGATTGTTCAAGTCGAA
This sequence comes from Iris pallida, assembly GCA_029216955.1. Classification (NCBI taxonomy): domain Eukaryota; kingdom Viridiplantae; phylum Streptophyta; class Magnoliopsida; order Asparagales; family Iridaceae; genus Iris; species Iris pallida. The sequence goes on along the minus strand of JANAVB010035927.1, from coordinate 44,341 downwards.
CGCGGTGCACAACACGTTCCCCGATGCAAGGCTTGACGCAGCCCTTGCTTGTTAAGTCGTTGCACGAACACGTTAGACAAGAGTTTTGTTGGGCTATCAAAGTCATAGCAAGCACTGTCCCCTATTGTCTATGGTTGTCAAGTCAATTAGTCCCACGATTGTCACGCCCCGATCCGTCGAATCGATAGTCGTCCCCTGGCGCGATGTTGTGCGAACCTAATTTACGATCGCACAAGGCATAGTCATAAGGTAATCCGAGACACGAGATCTAAGAGAATAAACAGACAAATTAAATCACATATTAAGTAAAGGAAACTTTAATCTTTATTGATAATGAACATCATTTACAGACTCCAGTACAAGACTCATGCCATACGGGCTACAACATGACTCAATTGCAAAAGAGTGCCTATGAGATAGTCGTTTCATACATTGCGTACATCCCTCAATATACAATAAAGTACTCCAGTGACCTTGAATAGAAGGACGCTAAGCCATCTTCCTTGGACAATTGAGAGTCTTCAAAAGTGGAGTTACGGGACAAGTCTTCGACGCACGGCCGAAGCTTCAAAATCACGAGCGTCGCCGAGCTAGTTGGCACGTCCTTCCTGATTCACGGGACCTGCAAGAGCAAGGATCAGTACGATCACATGTACTGGCAAATGACTAATTAAAATCTAATCTCTGCATTTGATTCAAGCAGTTTTATAAACATGTTAGCTTGCTATTTATGTGATCTTTCTAACCATCCTGATCAATTAGCATGTCAACATGTTTCGAGGCAAGCATATGAATTTGTAAGCATTAAGCAGCTATCATATTCATCCTGTGTCACATGCATTTTAAGCAGTGAAAGGGTGTGAAGGCCACTGGCAATGTCAAGCCATCACGACTATAGCTGGGTTAGACGATGACCCTTTCGCGGCGGGTAGCAAGCCCTGTGCGAAAGTTTCCGAATAACCCATGCCGATGTAAGGCTGGCGCTTGCTATACTCGTTCCTCCCAGGCCAAATCGGTCCCTTGGCCTAGGCAACCGTTCGAGGAAACTACACCTTGTTGACAAGTTGTCCAATGACTGTATTGCAGAGTCTTGAAATATGCTATCACTTTTCTAGAACCTTCCTCTCTTTTGTGCAAAACTTAGCCTTTGTTTTGAACTTAGTCGATTTACTCACTTAGCCATATCGTTGCGTTAAACGTTAATCGATTCATTCATTGTTTTGCATAGGCTAAATAGAATTGCATGAGGAAGCATTTTTTTTTTTAATACCGACAGTTTGATAGCAAGTATTTCGTGAAGAATCGTGCCACGATTTTCTTTGATTCTACACTATTATGACAAGCATTCATTTACTTCACATATTGATTTTAAAGTAGAGGGACGGGGCGAAGGAGGTCAGCCACTCGCCTTAGACTTGCTTCAAGCGAGCGACTGGTTGGCTGTTCTGAGGTCGCCTACGCGATCGCCTGCAATCGCATAAGCAACTGATTAGAACACTGTGTAATTCAAGGAATTTCGATACAAATGCGAAGCTCGAAAACACAAGTCACGAAAACCCATCGAAAACATTCACGAAAAATGTATTCACGAAAACCAAAGCCAAATCCAAATCAAGTGCGGCATGAATATTAGAGCAACGGGATGTCTCTTCCGACTCAGCCGCAGAGCCAATCCTTGAGGCACAACCCGCTGAATATGGGACTTGGTTCCGAAGAAGCCATTCCATAATATGGAATAGATTTTAATTCAACCATTTTCGTTCGATCGACTCGGCCGATTCCGACCTATCGGTCCCGACCGAATCGATAGCGACAGTATTCCTTTCTTGCGCACCCCATGGATGGAAATGGGGCACGATGCAGGAGGGACTTCAACGATCTCAAAGCTTGTTATATAAAGTATGTTTTGGGTGATGGAAACACTGTAAACATGTCGGGACTGTAGGTCAGCGGCAGGTTTGGACGTGTGAAGATGGGCAATGGAAACGCTGTGCCATGTACCGAGTTTGCGCTACAACTTGGTTTCGGTAGAAAGACAGGTAGATGATGGCTGTCGCAGTCTATTTGGGGACAAAGATTGGATGCTTGCAAAGGGTTTCCAACAGTTGAGTCATCCAAATCAATGAGGACTCCTATGGCAACAACGACAAAACTTGATAATGATGAAGACGGTATCTCGGTTGACATTCGTAAGTATCTAGGTATTATCGGGAGCTTACTCTATTTAACTGCTAGCTGACCCGATATTAGTTTAGTGTTTGTATTTGTGCACGATACCAAGCAAATCCGAAAGAATCGCACCTATGTGCTGTAAAGCGTATTTTTCAGTATCTCAAATGCACCATTAATATGGGACTTTAGTATCCGAAATCTTCATCCTTGATCTTCTCGAATTCTCGGATGCAAATTTTGCCGAATGCAAAATTGACCGAAAAACCACTAGCGGCACATGTCAATTCCTTGGCAAATCCTTGGTATCGTGGTTTAGTAAGAAATAAAATTCTGTTGCTCTTTCAACTACTGAGGCCGAGTATATAGCGGTCGACTGCTACTGTGCACAAATTCTTTGGACGTCACAAACACTTGTAGATTATGGTATCTCTTCTACTTGCACTTCCATTAAATGTGATAATACTAGCTCTATAAATCTCACAAAAATCCGATTTATCACTCACGCACGAAACACATTGAGATTAGACACCATTTTCTTCGTGACCATCAACAAAAGGGAGATATTCGCCTTTATTCCTATCCTTCATTAAATACCTATCTTTTCATCCCATCCTTTCACGTCCCTCTCTTTCTTCAACCCCCCCCCCCCATTTAATACCATCATTCTCCTCCTCTCTTTCTAACCTCGACTTCTTCTTCTTCCTCCTCTCCATAATCCTTCACACCCTCTTCATCCTCTTACTATCAACCTCCATGGCAAGTCTCAAAAGACCTCATTCTACCTACATTTCCAACCCATTCAATCCGATGCCCCTACCCCATGGCCTATGATCCCAAGATCTTCAACTCCTCTATTACTGCCGATGCGTGGTTCCATCACTTTGTAAACCACGTCGTCTACAAAGGAAAGGCTATAAATTGGCTCGTCTTCTTTGGCCATCTGTCACTTTTTGAGACTGTCGGCCTCTCCTCTCTTCTGCCTCGGCAAGTGCCAGTCTATCCGACGGCGGTACGACTCTTCTACTGCAACCTCATTCCTGATCTGGCCAACAATGCCATCGAGACCACGGTTAATGATCGCCATTTTGCCTCACGGCTAGTGACATTGTAGAGATTCTCGAGATACCAAATCACGGGGATGCTCTTCCGACCTTGGCCGGTCTATCTTACCGCCGATGTCTCCATCGATGAGTTCTGCGGCATTATCTGCAAGGGACCGAATCCTCATGCCATTTCGGCCCTCTCGAAGCAGTTAGAGCCATTCTACTACGAGGTCCATCGGATCATCTGCCACACTCTTTACCCTAAGTCCGGCAACTACGATGCTATCGCCAATGATGCTCTAGTTTGCATGTATTATTTGTACTCGAAGAAGACTTGGTCATTCCCTAAAACTCTCCTCAACGCCTTCTACTCAGTCCTTTCTGGGGGGTACAATCACATAACTATGGCGCCTTCATCACCCTATTTCTTAAGGCCAAAGGCGTGGACCTCTCTATGCCAATCGGACGATGTTCCTTTATTTCTTGTCATCTCCCGCTCTGCCCCTGCTGCCTCCGTGTCTCGTACTTCATCCTCCCATACACCCCAGCTTACTTCTCCTACAGCAACGCCTTCTATGCCTCCTCCATCTGGCTGTTTCATTCCGCTGACCCAGCAGCATTTTGATATGCGTATGGCTCAGGAGGAGGAGCAGATGAGGTTCAATACCCGCGGCCTTGGGAATCTCATTCAGAGCCGCTTCTATGACCAAGCCTACTTCATCCAGCGGACTCTTCAGGACCGCAATATTTATCTGGATCTTAACCTTCAGGATCCTCAATTCCAAGGCTCCCGATTCTCTGACCCCAATGCTTACGAGTTCATGTACCCCGATGGTGTGGATCCCTTCGTGCCTTTCATGAGACTTCGGGTGGTGAGGACGATGATCCAGCAGATCAGTAGCTGCGGTCTCCTTTTATGGATGGTAGAATTAAGAATTGGTGTCAGTATCTTGTGTGTGTCTTTTGAGGTCCTGCGAGGGCCAGTGGTTGTTATGTTTCGATGTCTTATGTGGTCCTACGGGGATCGTTTTATGTCTTGCTTTACTCTCGTTAGGGAGAGTTTATTTGACTTTTTGTTTATGAACTATCAAGCATGTACTCTTCCAAATTTGACAATCAAATATATGCATGCTTTCGTTTACTCTTGAGCTCTCATGTTTTCTTGCTAAATACTTGATTTCCCATCTTTGATTAAGTGATAAAGGGGAGAAACGTATTGAGGGGGAGCAGTCTACCTACGGAGAGTCCCTCCCTGAAGATACTATCTCTCTGTTTTGTCAATTATCAAAATAGGGGAGTACTCTTCCAAATTTGACAATCAATATATGGATGCTATCTCCCTGAAGATGATTTCCCATCTCTCTGTCGCATGACGACGATCCGTTTCTCTATTTTACAAGTCGATAAGTTGACGTTGCAAACACGAGAATGGTCTAGAGGCAAGGATAAGGAAGTTATCGGTGCGTAAATTTTATTGAAACTAATATTAATACTAAAATTTAAATTAGTTTTTGATTTAACATTTAAACTTAGATTTAAATTCACAACTTAAAAGTAGTTAAAGTTAAAATTCCATTTTTTTATTTACAATCTACAATATTATTGGAACTAGCATTAATATTAAATCTACAGTAGCATTTTGTTAATTTAAAATTTACAATATAATTAAAACTATATATATAGTGGCATTACCGTTATTTCCAAATAGTCTTTTCCTTGTTCGGTCATACCCCTCCACGAGCGGTTTACCCCCGAAACGAGCGGGTTTAATAGCCTTTTCCAAAGAAAAACCCATCCGACTAGAGAGAAACAAGGGAGAGAAGAAGAAGAGTCGCAAGGGAGAGGACAAGAGCAAGATCAACTGCAGCGGATAGGTCGTCATCCCTACGGAGATTCTCTCGATGATACTGGTACTGTCGGGGATGCCGGCGGACGAGGTAATATGCAACGTGGCCCCAGTTTGCCGTTCGTGGTGGAAGGCGCTCAACGGTCCCTTAGACTATTGGTCCAACGTGGACTTGGAACAGTGGTGCCGGAGGACCCAGCAAACCGCTAAGATTAGTTTGACCGTAAAAAATCTCGTGGCTCGCAGTGGGGGATATCTACTGTCCTTCTCTGCGTACAAGCTCGACGAAGTAGCCTTCCCTTTTGCATGTTTAAGGCCTGTGCAAAATTTTATTTTGTCTTATTCTAATACTTTATTTTTTCTATTACAAAATTTTACATATACTTTATTAATTTCTATTGATGTTTTCCCCTTTTTATAATACAGTAGGAAATTTCTACGGGTGCTGCGCATTTCGAAGTACGACGTGAGTGATGAAACTTTCGTGAGACACTTGGAGTTTCTCCCGGTGCTGGAAGAACTCGACATTAGCTACTGCCTCTATATCACGTCGACTGGAATATTTTCCGTCGATAAGTATTGCCACCGTCTGGTCAAGCTGAGGACGAACATGCCCCCTCCATATTTTATGGTCAGGAACAGTTTGTGCTGAACACGTCGAACAAGACGGAGGGAAAGGCCGTGGCTAATTCGATGCCACGTCTCGAGCACCTAGAGATCGGATCAGGTATGTTCAATGGAGACATGCTGTGATCTATCATATGCAACTGCAAGGGTCTTCGCATGCTCAACATACGTCGGTGCTTCAACTTGCACTTCAATGATGACCTCAGGAAAATTTGTGATTTAATACAGACATTTAACGACCCTTTGATGTAATCCCAGGAGAATGTGGATACGAGATGTATAGTGATTTAGATCTCATCAATCAGTCCTGGGGTGAATGGTTCTTCTGACATTAGCATGCATGCATGCATTTCTTTCTATTTTTCATATTTACTAGTAAATGTACGTGCTTTGCACGTATAAAAATGTATAATAAGAATTTGATCCAATTATAGTTAAATACGCTTCTAAATCATTTGGTTAAGGTGCAAGGTATTTTTTGTTTCGTTGAGTTCGATTCTCCATTTTGACAAAATTTTACTTTTTCAACAATTTTTTACATGATTAATTTTTTTTAAATAAAATGGACTTTGATATAGCGACGGCTAAGACGGCTCACTTTTGAGCCGTTTTGAAACCTCATTATATTGGAAGATATGATATCAGTATCTTAACATTAATACAATATCTCAGTGTAATCATATCCAAGAGATTTCGACATTTCCCCACACAAATTTTACCTTCTTCAAGATGAATTTTGGCGATGTAAATTCTACTCATATTTACGGTATCAGTGCCATTCACCATAATTAATGGTGATCGATAGACATTTATACAAGAAGAGTGGCCCGGGGGAGATACGAAAAAATTGGTTTCTTTTTCATAACCCTTTAAAATCTATTTATACAGCCAAACAGCCAAACTATTCATCTTCACCAGCCTTCAAAACCAATTTATATATTCAAAACAAAACTAAACGGCCAAACTATTTAAAATTCACAACCCTTCACAACAGTCTCAAAATGGAGAAGGGCAAAACCTACATTTACGGATGGGCCAATATAATCAAGGAGATCCTAGCCATGGTTTGGTACTAGCGGAGATGTCATCTGAGGAGGTCGTCCGCTTGTCTTTCATATGCCGGTTGTGGTGGAAGGTGCTTTATTGTCCATGCTTCTGGTCGGACGTCAAGTCGACCTAGTGGTGCTGCAGGGTTAACCTAACCTCGAAAATTGACGAGGCGGTGAACAAGCTAGTGGCGCGCAGTGAGGGAAAAGAAAATGACTCAAAATTAGTTTAGATTACTCATACTGGTAATTTCTTGGTATATTAGAACAAATTAAATTTGATTATAATTAGAATTCATAATTTTTATAATATTAGGTTGTTAATTTGATTTGTATTACATTAAATCTTTACATAGATCGTAGAATGGCCATTCTTCGTATTAGAAGAACGGAGAATGGCCATTCCTAAATGTACCATTCTCTGTGTTAGAAGAACGTAGAATGGCCATTCCTAAATGTACCATTCCCCATCCTAAATGTACCATTCTCCGTGTTTGAAGAACGGAGAATGGTCATTCTCCGTGTTAGAAGCACGGAGAATGGCCATTACCCGTCCCAAATTGTTCCATACTAAGTTAAAAGCATATAATAGCACCCAAAAATGTTAACAATAGAAAAATTCTACAGAACCCACACACCAGACTCGAACCTAGGCCTTCCATGTAAAGCCAAACAGCACAACCAACTAAGCTTCGAAAAGAAGAGTCACTGGAGGTCATTGAATATCCCCAACTTCCGACAAGGAATAAGAAGATTCGGTTAAGAACGTGTATATATATACATAGGGGTCCCCATTTATTTGAGTAGGTTGCACATTTAACATGGCTCCAAAAAGGTCATCTGGTTGGGAACCATAGCCAGAGTCTTCTTCCCGTCATCGTCGAACCTCTCCGTATGGAGCACCCTCTGAGTCGCCTCCGGCCCATGACTGGCTGGCAGAGGCTTCGAACATCCTGGCCTCCTGTGGGTTGTCACTGGAGGTCATCGCTCGACCTCTTGATCCGGCGCCCAACTTTGACCTGTTGCTCACTCCGGAGGAACGGGATTCTCTGGAGAAGAGGAAGGGTTTCGCCGCTGTGCCATAGGGCGGGTGTCGCACCCTGCAGGACTTTGCGGAGATCCTCTGCGAGGCTAGTGAGGGGTCAACACAGACCTCTTTTTTTTAGTTTTTTACAGTTTTTTTTCCTCCTCTTGTATCCTTCGCCGAAGAATGTTCCGGCGAAGAAGCTGGAATTTAATGCAATATAATATTTTGTTAACTCAATTTGGTTTCGGCTGCAAGCACTAACTATTTTATCTATTTTTCAATTAACAAATCTTGTTACGTCAAATCCATAAGCGACGATATTCCCATCAATGACTTGTTACGTCATAGAATTGATTATGCTGTCAGCGTCAATCTTGCCGTCAAATCCATCTTAAATATGATTACAAAGTAAACTAGAGGACAACTTTGAGTGTTTCAATTTTACTCTTTTCAAGTACATAGTCTTGTTACCAAGTCGTCAAACGGGAAAAATTCGGGATGGCAAAAATACGAGTATAGAACGGCTCAATGCAAAAAAAACATTCAAAAATTTAATCAAATATTCAAAAAAATGGAAATATTGAGATTAGAAACTTCACATTCTTAAATATGTTGTCAAATTTTGTTAATTAAACATGTTTCCACCACGTTTTTGTGCCAAATTTTTCAATAATTTATACGGAACACGTTTAAAACTTCGCATGCTTAAAGTTTTGTAGTATTTCACGTGGATATATACTAGTAATAATATAATAAATTTAATTTGGAAAGTAATTTTTAAAATTAGGGTCTCAGAATCCCAAAGGTTTATGTAGTAATTTTACGTGGATATACTAGTAATAATAGTAATAAATTTATTTTGGAAAGTAGTTTTTAAAATTTAATAGTAATAAATTTGACCGTCTTATACTAGTTAATAGTAATAAATTTAATTTAAGACTCAAAATTATTCTAATTTTTTCCACTTTCCAAGGTCATATAAGACGATCGAATTTTTCTCCTTCTTCTCTCAAACCCTCTTCCTTCTCCCAAACCCTCTTATTATCAAATATCGCCGAAGAAAACGACCGTCTCCGAAGGAAAATAATCCACAAAGGGATGTGATACAGGCCCGAAGGGCAGAACTTGCAAGGGCGGCGAAAGCCAAAATTTGGTCGCTAGGGCAGAGGCCGAAAGGGCAGAGGCGGCAAAGCGACGACGAAAGCGGCGGCGGCAGCCAAGCCACCTGCAAAAAAGGCTAAAAAACTTATTGCTCCAAAGACCGAAAAATCTATCTTCGATACAGAGTCGTCGGAAGACTCAACTTATGAAGATCGAAGGCGTACTCAAGCGAAGGCTAAGGTGCCAACGGATACAGAGTCATCAGCGTACAACGAGGATTTTGAATCCTCATCAGAAGAGGAAAATGAAAGGAAGAGCAATCGTCAAATAAGTCCCAGGATGGAGAGGAGGTAAAAAATTTAAAGACTCTAAATCTAAGAAGATTTACAATAAATATTTCAAGAAAAAGGCTGTTATGCCTGAAAGATCAATTAAGATGGATGATGTCGAAGACGAAGCTTTCCTGGATATATTAAAATTCTATCAATTAGATAAATGAACAAATCCTGTCTTGAAAAAATCTCCCAAACAATAGTAAGAGAATTTTACTCAAATCTTTAGGCTAAATTAAAGAAAAAAAGAGAATCAACAACTGGTGTTTCTGAGAGGGAAACTGATTAGGGTAAATGCTACTCATCAACGAATTTTATGGATTTGATCCAGTTCCTGGTTTGATATGAAAGATATTGATAATGTTTCCACGAGGGATGCAATTCATGAGATTACAGGTGTATTAGTGGGTGCCAAGACCCCTCAAAATGTATACAAAGATCAATTAAAAACTTTGTATAAATTGTGCATGCCTACGTATCTCAAACACTCAACCCTACTGGACATGAGTTTTCCATCCATCCCGAGAGAGTAAAATTTCTTTATTATATGGGGAAGAAAAAAGGATGGATATAAGTTCTTACATGTTCAGTAGAATGATGCATCTCATGGGAAAATCAATTGCAAGGACAGTACATCCCTTTCGGAGGATTTGTATGCTCAATGGCTAGTAAACATTCTGTCAAGCTTAGCAGGGATGTTTATATTAAAAACAAAGGTCCCATGAGAAAACTAACCTTTACTCGAATGTTTGGAAAACGGGCAGCAGCTGCAAGCAAACCATCAACATCTGGAAAACCATCAACTTATGGAATCAAAAACACTAAGGACAAGGTTGATGATCTATACAATTTTGTTGCTGCAAAATTTGAGAATGTCTTAAAGAGATGAAGACTATATCCGACAACCAGAAATTGATTCTGGATAAGATTAACCCGACAGAGGTTGAATTTGCTGACCAAGAATAAGATTTTCCTTCCTCGTGAAGAAGGTAAATGGGGCTAGCCCAAACTCTTATATAAAAATACACACTGTGCACATTGACACTCTAATGCTAGCCCTCACTTTGATACTTCTATTTATGTTTCTGGATGTCATTTCTACATATACAGTGAGTTCATACTGACTATAATTTTTCTTATTCCGTCCCTCAAGGTGCAGGTGAAGGATATTTTGAGGAAGAAGAAGAAAAAGAAGAAAGCAAAGAAGATGGAGGTGGAGATGAAGATTCATCTTTTGAGTTTTGAAGCTTTTTTTAATTTGGAAGTAATATTTGAATTGTAATATGGTTTGAATATTTGTTGGTCTTGGCGGTCAAACTAAATTTTGTGTTTGAAATATTGTAAGACTAAACTTTTCGCTTACTAAGTGCATAGTTCATAATTTGTTTGGAAAATGTAATATGGTCTTGAATTTAGAATATGTCTGATATTTATTTGGATTATTGTATTACGAATTTGCAGGTTCTATGTTAAATTACTAACGTGGATTGAGCAGATTACTGTAACGTGGATTATGCAGTTTATTGGACTTGGAATGAAGTATACTTAATTTGATTATGATTTTTTGGTTGAAGCGTTTATTTGATTTGCAGTTGGCCTTCACATATGATATTGATCTTTTGGTGTATTCCTTTGATTTGCAGATGCCCTTCACAGATTTCATGAGTCCTGGGTGCATTCCTAGGGTTTACAGATGGCCTCATTACGGATGCATTCCTGGATCACTAAAACTTTATTTGATTGTAATGTGTTTTGCTTTCTATAAAAATTAGTACATTGATGCCATCAGTATGAATTCGATGCCAGTGTAATGCATAATGTAATCCTGCCTGTTTATCCCTTGTTATTGCTGAAGCAAAGTATGTATTGTAAGAAAATTCTCTTGGATAGTTGGTTAATATTCAAACACTCGCAAGAAATTTGTGCACCCATACAGTGGAAGCCTGATAAAATGATATTCAGATGTTCTTGAACATGATTTAATATTAAATGAATATACTTTGGTAAATGATATTAAAAATACTGTAAATATTTGGTGAAAAAATATGAGATACTTAAACATTTCCAGTCCTAAATGTACCATACTTTGTTAAAAGCAAGAGAGTGTCCATTCTCCGTGTTAAAAGCACGGAGAAGGGCCATTCTCCGTGTTAAAAGCACGGACAATGACCATTCTCCGTGTTAAAAGACAGAGAATGGCCATTCTCCGTTTTAAAAGCAAGGAGAATGTTCATTCTGCATGTTAAAAGAACGAAGAATGGCCATTCTCGTGTTAAAAGCAAGGAGAATGTCCATTCTCCGTGTTAAAGCAAGGAGAATGGCCATTCTTCGTCCAAAATGTACCATACTTTGTTAACGTAAAAATTCGAATATACTTTGGTAAATATATTTTTTTAAAAATACTGTAAATATTAGAAAGATGGTTAATATGACAAAATGTTGAACATTCCCCGTCAAATGTACCATACTTTGTTAAATGTACAGAGAGTGGCCATTCTCCGTGTCAAAAGCACGGAGAAGGGTCATTCTCCGTGTTAAAAGTAGGGAGAATGACCATTCTCCACATTAAAAGAACGGAGAATAGCCATTCTCCGTGTTAAAAGCAAGGAGAATGGCCATTCTCCGTGTTAAAAGCAAGGAGAATGTTTATTCTCCGTCCAAAATGTACCATACTTTGTTAACGTAAAAATTCGAATATACTTTGGTAAATGATATTTTTTAAAAAATATTGTAAATATTAGAAAGATGGTTAATATGACAAAATGTCACAATACAAAAAAATATATTCTCTTCAAAAATATTATCATTAGAAAAGTAAAAAAATATTTTGTCCGATCAATACAGATTTTTTTAAAAAATATGTGAGCAGATGATCCGCCCGACCTCAGAAGCAGGTTTCCTCAGTTCACCACCACCACCACCATGACATGTAGCTTTATTAACAAAATATTAAATTGTTAGATAAAAATAAAATTTCTGACAATAGCATGGACAGTAAAATTAGAGCGGCTCCGCTGGTACTTCTCCTTGTTCGTGGAGGTCTCGACGACGTCCGACGTGAACCGGACCAACTTCTCGACGCCACTGGTATACCTCGTTGTTCTAGGAGGGCTCGACGATGTTCGATGTGATCCGGACCGATTCTTATTTCCTTCTTCATCTTCATTTCTCTTTCCACCACCACTACCAACACACCACCACCATGGCCTGTAACCAAAAAAAATTCAAAATTTATACGTTGATGCACAAAATATTAAATTGGATGGACGAAAGAGAGTAATATGAGTTAATTTAGGGCGTTCATTGAAAAAATTAAAGTGAAGAATGACCTGCTAAAGCAAGTTACCAAGAGGTCAAAAGTCAAAATCAGCATTAAATGATGTTTCTACTCTATTATTCAATCTGAACCATTGGATCATATATATATAATATTATATATATATATATATATATATCTATATATATATATATAATATATATATATAAATAAAAAAAAATATAATATATATATAATATAATATATATATATATCTATATATATATATATATATATATATATATTTATATTATATATTTATATATATATTTATATAATATATTATATATATATAGATATATTTTTTTTTTTTTATATATTTATATATAATATATATATATATATATATATATTTATATTCGGAAGCACTGAGTAGAAGTCTTATCCACCTCAACAATAACACTGCATACTCGGGATACTACTCCCCAGAGGTTGCCCGAGGGTGTCTCATCTCGCATATGCAGATGATTTATTGATCTTCTCTGGAGCTGACAAACGCTCAGTTATATGCTTATGCAGGTCATCAACAGATATGAGATTAACTCGGGCCAGAGGGTTAATGCTTCTAAATTAGCTATGATGTTATCGGATAAGATCTCCATTGGTAATGCTAATAGCCTTCATCAGATGACAGGATTTCATATTCAAAATACTGCCATGACCTATTTGGGGTGCCCTATAATGGCCGGACGACGCAATGCCACTATGTACGACGAATTGGTCGACAAAATTCAGATGCAGATTTCGGGGTGGAACAACAAACATCTTTCTTATGGAGGCAGGCTTGTTCTAATCAAATCTGTTCTTGCTTCTATGCCTGTACATTGTCTCTCGGCTAGCAATCCACCTACATCGGTTTTAAATCGTATTGAAAGCATGTTTGACAGTTTCCTTTGGGGTTCGAAAGATGGCATGCCCAAACGATCGTGGCTACGGTGGGACAGAGTGGCTCGACCGACCGTGGAGGGTGGCCGAGGCATTCGTCGACTTGGGGATGTCTTGGACGCCTTGACAGTGAAAATGTGGTGGAAACTTCGCTCTACTAACTCTTGTGGGCGGAATACATGAAGGCTAAATACTGCTCGTTCGCTCTCCTGAAGAAGTCGAACTTACATCTGCTGCTTCTCTGTTTGGAAGCGTCTAATTCGGGGAAGAAGAATGGGCGAGGATTTTATTCTTGAAGACCAAGGCAATTTCGTTTGGACTCCTAGCCCGTCCAACAAGTTTTCGATCACGTCGGCATGGAATCAAGTTTGCCAACATTTTCCTCATCAGGTATATCTCAAAAACATCTGGAATAAATGCATGCCATCTAAATGGTCGATTGTTCTATGGAGAATTCTTATAACAAGCTCCCTACGGATGATATTCAAAAGCTTGGCTTCTCTATGGCGTCGTCATGTCATTGTTGTGTCCAGCCATGTAGTGAGACTGTCGTCCATATATTTGGTGAAGGGGACTTGGCTTCTTTGGTTTGGAATCATTATCAATCTATATTGGGAGTTCGCGCAAGAAGAGGTGATATGCTGCAGCGACTCCAGACCTGGTGGAAGAAGCGACAGAAGCATGCAAAACAGTTGATTGTTGGAGCTATCTGCTGGGTGTTGTGGAAGAATCGAAATAAGTGGCGTTATGAAGCCTACTCATACTCCTCTGCAGTGATCAATGAAGTGAAAAGACAGGTGAAGGAGATCTTGATTCGCTGCTCTCACACAGAGGATCCATTGCTCTAGTTTTTAGTTTTTGGAGCTATTTTGATTTGAAGCTCTTTGTATTGGACACTTTCCTTCTATAAATGAATAAAATGGTGTAGGTTTGAAAATATATATCTATATATATATATATATATATATAAATATATAGAGAGAGAGAGAAGAGAGAGAGAGAATAAGGGAGGTAGGGTGCCACCTCACGGGAGGGTGTCTACTTGTCACCCCCCATGCTATCATCATGCACATGGGTGCATGATAGCATGTGGGGGGTGACAAGTAGACACCCTCCATAGGGTGGCACCTCACCTCCCTCATCCTCTCTCTCTCTCTCTCTCTCTCTCTCTCTATATATATATATATATTATATATATTATAATATATATATATTATATATTTTTTATATATATATTATATATATATATATATATAATATATATATATATATAAATATATATATAAATAATATATATATAAAATATATATATATATGTATAAATAATATATATATATATATAATATATATATATATATTATATATTTATATATATATAATATATATATATATATATATATATATATATATATTTTAAATATATATATATATATATATATAATATATATATATATATATATATATATATATATTATATATTTTAAAGAAAACCCCCCTCTTTATTAAACAAGGCTCAAAATGCCAATGCCTGTCACGTATACAAGTCAGAACTGTACAAGTATACCACCAAAATAAAACAAGAGGAGGGGGGCACGGGATCGCCTAGGGGCAGGGAAGGGGAACCAGAAATATGTCGGGCTGTGGGGCACAGAATGCTCCTTTTGCGACATTGTCGGAAGACCTCCCGAATGAGCTGATCAGCAGAGTATTTGTGATCTTCGTATCTAGCCTTGTTGCGATTCTTCCAAATTGCCCATGTGGCGGCCGCTGCGACGATCTGGTGTCCGTGGGATGCTCTCCCCCAAGAGACCGCAAGATCGTAGAATCGACCACCCCCACTCTATACTGTAGGTGTGGCTTAGGGTCCTCTAGACCCTATCAGGCAGGCTACCGTGGCAGAAGATGTAATCTATAGTCTCCATCTGTCGATCTAAACAACAATTGTAGGCTGATGCCAAACTAATCCCTATGGTGTTGAGGATGTCGTCAGTCGGCAGTTTCTTTCTGATAACTCTCCACATGAGGAAGGATCATTTCTTAGGGATGCAGGAGTGCCAGTATTGGGCAGTGAGCTGATAAGGCTGCCCCGAACCGTAGACAGCGAGTCTTGTCGACCTCACCGAAAAAGCCCCGGAAGCCTCGAGCGACCATCTCAGAGCATCAGCCTCGCGGCTTATCTTCAGGCCGTGCGCTTGAATGTCTCTGTCTCTCACCGTTTCGTTGCCTGCCCATTCGCGAATCTTGTCCCAATTCCAGTCTTCGCTAATGTTGTTCTATAATTCTCTGATTCTGCTGTTTACAGGGATCTCCATGAGCCTCGTGATCAAGTTATCCCCGATCATCTCTCCCGGAACGGGTTCGACTCATCGTCCCCAAGTTGGGTTCTCATCTCTGGCTCGGCAAGGTTGCGCCCGCTAAGGATGCACCGCCATGCCGCTGATGATCTGTTGTTGGATATTGCCTCTGTCGGATGGATATGCTTGAAATACCTGTTCTTCATAAACCTGGTCCATAAGTTCTCATCCGTGCGAAGTTTCCACCAACGTTTTATCGAGAATGCTTTAACGATGTGGAGTTTGGTGAATCCCAACCCCCTTCCTCGATTGGATGGACCATGGAGTCCCAGCTAGCCCAGTGATATTTGTTGATGCCATTGCAATGCCTCCAGAAGAAGTTACATATCATTTGCTTGATCGAAGAAAGAACCTTCAAAGGCGGGGAGCACGCCACCAGGGTGTAGATGGGTATAGAGTTGAGCACGTGATTGATAAGGATAATCTTACAAGCTGGGGATAAAGCATTATTCTATCCTGCCAGTTTATTCCTGATTCGAGTGATCAGATTCTCAAATATGCCAGCGTTGGATCTGCCGTATAAGAGGGGACACCCAGATAATTGAACGGAGGATGGTCGACCAAAAATCCAGTTTAAGTGGGCTAGTCTCATCGCGTGCTCTCTTTTGATATTGTGGTGAGCAGAGATGATACTCTTAGATGGGTTGATCTTCTGACCAGAGCAGGTGGAGTACCTCTGTAGGGTGTGTTGGATCACTATCACTGGAGGTGTGATAGTGCTGAAAGTTGGGAGAGTTGACCATGTTGTTGAGGTTCCTATGAGGGCGTCGGCCGCAATGATGAAGACGGTGGATGATAGTGGGTCTCCTTGTCTAATCCCACGACTCGATTTGAAAAATCCCTCGGCGTGCCATTGATGATCGTGGAGAACCAAGAGTTGCTGATAGATCTCCACACTAAGTTGGTCCAGTTCTCGGAGAAGCCGAATGCCCTGAAGACCCAGATCATAAATTGCCAATCCAGTCTGTCATAAGCTTTCTCCATGTCTATTTTGACTGCGATATTTTCCCCCTGGCAGGAAACTTCATGCAGGTTATTAACTCTTGGGCTAGCATAATATTGTCCTGGATGTTCCTCCCATGCACAAATCCACTCTGCTCCTCTGAGATGATCTTGGGGAGGATCCCCCATTCTGGTAGCGATGATTTTGGATATTATCTTGTTGATGAAATTACACAGACTGATGGGCCGAAAGTCGCGAAAGGTCTCCGGGTTCTCTTTTTTTGGGATGATAGAGCTTGGCGCTAGAGATGGCTTTGGGGTAAGTGGCTCCTTCGAAGAATGCGGTGGCCGCTTCGGTGATGTCTTGCTTGATGATATCCCAGCATTTGCGAAAGAAGACTCCCGAGAACCCGTCCGGACCGGGGCACTATGCTCGTTGAGAGCCCAAACCGCCTCTTTCACCTCCTGGACTGTGGGGATGCGCTCGAGCTGGACGTTGTCAGCGTCATTAACAAGGGGGATTTGGTCTAGGAAGGCGTTGTCTTTGTGGACCATTTCTTTGGAGAATAGTTTGGAATAGAAGTCCGTCGCGGCCGCTTGATGCCTTTCTGGTCAGTAATGATGTTTCCGCTCTCGTCGGTGGTGTGGTGGATCGATAGCTTTTCTTCGCCCGTTGACGCAGGCATGGAAGTATTTCGAGTTTTTGTCCCCGTCGCTATCCCATTTCAATCTGGCTTTTTGCTTCCAAAAGTCGGTCTCCACTTTAATCCTGAATTTGAGCATGGCCTTGGTGAGTTGAGGACAGCCTGCCGGGGACTGATCCGATGCGAACCTGGCTTCGGCACGGGTGACATCGTCCTCGGCGACCCGAACGGCTTGAAAGATGTCCCCAAAAGCAAGCTTGCTCCAGGTGGACAGGGCTTTCCTGGTCGCCTTGAGCCTGTTGCTCATACGAAAGGGGGTTGGGAGAATCCACACTATTCCACGCCTCCGCGACAATGTCCAAGAATTGGGGGTGCTCGGTCCAGAGGTCGAGGAATTGGAAATTCTTTTTGGATGGGTTAGTATTGTTTTTAACTTCCACAAGCAGCGGGGCATGGTCGGATTCAGTGGAGTTGAGGTGGGACAGGTTGGTGGAGATCCCATTCCGTGCCAGGGACGTTAGTGAGCTCTATCGAGACGGGAATACTGACGGCGGTTGCCTTCTTGCATATTGCACCAGGTGAATAGTTGCCGGTGAACCGGAGCGGTGCTAAATTGGTATTGAAAATGAAGTTGTTGAAGTCTTGCATGGCCTGGATGGGGGGGGGGGCGGCCCCGATTTTCCTCTCTACAGGTGAGTGCATTAAAGTCTCCAATACAAAGCCAAGGGGAATTGATGTGATTAAGGTGGATGTCTATGGAGATCGTTCCAGAGGTGTTTCCGCTCTAAGTAGTCACAGCTGCCGTGGACCGCCGAGATGATGGTGCGTTCGAAGCAAGGGGTGATCTAACCAGCATGAAAGGACTTGCGGGTCTCCTGGATACTCCCGATAGTGACATCTTTCGTACCAAGGATCCAAATGTCGTGTCTGCCAGCGATGGCCGTGGGAGCCCAAGCTGTTTGGATAGATTTTAATCTTTTGGGGGAATTTTGGGTTCAAGAATGATGAGGATGTCTATCTTATGGATTTTCTTCAGGCTGATGATTCTCCTTGGTGGGTTTGTTCCCCAGCCCTCGGACATTCCATGATAGGATGTTAATCATTAAGGGAGTTGAGGGGGGTTTGTTTTTTTCGCTTGGCGGCGGATCTGGTTAGGATAGTTATGGACTCTGCTGATCCCTTCCTCGTAGGTGCCCCATTTTCATTCTTAGAATTGGTAAGCTGATCACATGTTGATCCCACTTGTTGGTCTGGTGGGGGGGATCGATTCTCCGGCGGAATCCAGAATGGGGTCCTCTGGGGAATAATAAAGGCGTCACTAGTGCTCCCTATCAGAAGCATGGATTGCTGGAGAAAAAGCTGCATCTTGAACCTGTTGGCCCCTCTGAACTAGGTCCGGGCCTAAAATAGCGAGGGCTGCTATAATTTCGTTAATAGTGACAATGGTAGCCTCTACGTCCTCCTGGTAGGGGCCGTGGCGATGGTGCTTTCAATTTGTTGGGGATCATCGTCGATTGTGACAATGGGTGCCTCTACATCCTCCGGGATGGGATGGTGGCGATGGTGCTTTCGATTTGGTGGGCTCTGATGGCACGTCGCCTCTTCCGAGCCTAGAGCGTCGAATTGGTTGGAGAGCGTGATTGCTTGGGTGTTAAGAGGGACCAACGCTTTGCTGGGGGTCTCCGACCTACCGTCGCTGGAGTCGAAACGGATGTGTGAATTAAGGGGAGAATGGGCCCTTGGGGAGTCCTTCCATCCGATCGTGCTTTGTCGTTCCTGGCCGGTTTCTTCTTGAGTTCAGGGTGGAGACGGTGGCAATGTTTTGGGTGTGACCTCTAAGGTGGCAGTGGTTGCAGAACAAAATGTGGTTGTCGTAGAGGATTTTTGGGTGTGGGTCTGGTTGCCCAGCTCTATGGAGATAAAATTCGGTGGATCGGAGGAAAGGTCGAGTTCCACAAATCTTGGCGTAGTGAGCTTTGGTGAGATTGCTCGTCTCGGGGCCGTTGCCACGTACGTGCCGAATGAGTTGGCAATACGCCTAAGCGCCGCTGGAACAAAGCAAATGAGGAAGATTTGGCAGTGTCACCCAAGCGGCGACCTTCGGAGAATCTTCTATGGTGCTGAAACTGGTCGACCACTTGATGATTTTTATCTGGGGTGTCATCCTGCAAGTGCCCTTGGACCACACGGTCCTGTGGTCGAGGTCAGAGGATAAGTGTAGTAGAATATGCCTAGGATCGATGGGTGCTACTCGATACTGATTCACGAGCTTCCAGCTGGCAATCTCCTCCTGCACCCTGGAGAGCTTCGGGCAACCAGATGAAAATTTGAGATGAAGGAGTGGGGGAATGATTGACAAGGATACTTCCGAGACGGAGAAGGGAACTAAAGGCACTGGAGAGTCCCTGGAGTACTCGATATCCGGAAGACGGACGTCGGGTATGATACGACTCTTATCAGCAGCTAGGTCCGGGCGCAGCTTGTCAGCGTAGGACGCCTGAGCGGTTCCGGAAGGGGAAGGGGTGATCTGGAGGGATTAAAGCGGGGCAAGGGGATGAGGGGATGGTGCCGGTCGGACGATCCAAACCAGTGACGGTGATGGGGGTGAAGGCCGACCGTGGGGGGGGGTGACCGAAGAGATGGCCGTCCTAACAGCAAGAGGGGCAGCCGCCGACAGCCACAGACGACGGAAGGCCCGGCCGAAATGCTAGAGGCACCCAGGCCGGCAACCGACGATGAGCCGCGGTGGAGGTTGGAAGGACCGACAGCAGAGGGAGGGAACCAGGGGAGGCGGGGGAGGATCAGGGATGGTAGGCGCACAAGCGAGCTGGGCGGCGAGGAAGCCCCCATCGAAGGAGAGGGGGCTGAGGGCTTCGGAAAAGGGGGCGAAGGGGGCCGGGGGCACTAGGGAGAGGGGGACGGGGGGGCGAGAGGAGATTGGAGGGAGAGTAGTACGATGGGGGAATTTGGGGAGGAGAAGAACGCGGGAGATGATGGGAAACGAATACGCAGGGGGGAGGAGACCAGTACGATGCTGACTCGGCCAGCATGCCAGCGTAAGAGCCACCCCTTACGTAAAAAGCAGGGCTCGGGTCTCTGCCTAGACCCGCAATTGATCAAAGAAATAGTTGGGGGGCCCACCATCCCTAGCATAAATGCCTGGCTAAATCTCTGCTGTGAACCGCGTAGGGATCAAAGAAATAATAGGGGTGGGCCCCACCGCCTGGAGTGATGAGGACGGGAAAGTCACGCGCAGAATGAGCGTAATAATATGGGTTACTCTCCCTGACGAGAGGCCACGAGAATGGGTCACTCTCCCGTACGAGAGGCCACGTAGGGGGGCCCACTACCTGCACCCAGGGGGCACCGCCCGAGGGGCGTCAGCCCCGAAGGAAATTTGAACTGGAGGAATATTGAGCGGCAAACTGAGGGCGGACTCCAAGGGAGGTCGGTCTAGGGAGAGCCGGCCTGACTCCCACCGGAGACTACGCCCGAGGGGGACGGGGAGCCGGACAGGCCGGCCCGCCTGGGGTCTGACCGGAGCGAGAGGGAGAGGGGGAGGTTGCGGAAGAGCGGTGGAGGATGGAGTCGGAGCCGAGGGCTTGGACGGAGACGGGAGGGGCGAAGGCGGACGAGGATCACCATTGGCTGGAGGGAGGAAGGAGGGCGGGAGGCAAGCGGACCAAGGCGAGGGATATATATATATATATATATATATATATATATATATATAATATATATATTAAATATATATATTATATATCCCTATATATATATGTATTTAATATATATATATATATATATATTTTTTATATATATATATAAATACATATATATATATATGTATTTAATATATATATATATATATATATATAATTATATATATATATATATATATATAATAAGATATATATATATATTATATATATATATTATATATAATATTTATAAAATATTTTAGAAACTATTTATGATACTTTGGAAACTATACTTTATTAGTTAAATAATTTTATATAAATACATTGAAAATCTAGGAATATCATTTTTAGATAAAACTTATAATTGAATTAGTTAAAATATTACAATAATAATTTTAGGTCAAGCTTATTTAAAACCACAAAATAATAAATATACATTAGCACAAAATAAAATTTAAACTTCAAATTAATTTCTAAAATATTATGTTGTAGATCTTCGTGTCAATTTTTTGAACATCAAACGAATTGCGAAATCGAGGTCGGGATCCCCTAGAATCTCAAAATAGTATGACGCATCAATTTTCGGACAACTGGCACTCAAACAATTTTACAGAAAAATATTATGAAATTGCTAAATAAATTATAGGTTGTCGAAAACTAGAGGTCAAACGGAGTCTGGAGTTGGAAGTTATGGCCCTTCGAAGTTGATACAACCTTTGGAAAAAGGAGGCTGAATTTATGACAAATTTTGGTCTATTTTGGACGAAAAAAGAGAAATTTTGGGAAAAAAAATATGAGAGATGATTTTATTTCATAAGTGTTCAATAGGTATATATAATGAGTCGAGATTACCTAATTTAAATATGATTAGAATTTAATTAATGTGGTTAGAATTATCTAATTTGGATATGATTAGGATTAGTTCAAATAAGATCGAAATGGTTAAAATTATTATAGTTATGATTCCATTAGGATTAGAAGTATTTAAATGAAGTTTTAAGATAGGGATTGGTTTGGAGGAATTCTATCAGGATTTGAATTAAAAAAATTCCATATTAGTTTAAATACTTATTTAAATATAAATCAGGATACTAGTTTGAAAATATTTAATCTACTACTCTACTAACAAATATTCTCTTTGTTCAATCCCATCCTATAATTGATTTTAAAAAGACTATTATTTTAAAATAAAACTATTTATTAATCAAAGATAATTGATCAAATAAATTTATAACTAAATTAACCAAATCCTAATCCATATTTAGTCACCATAAATAATTAAAAATAATATTTGCTACTATCAAAATATTTTAAAGTATATTTTTATTAATCAAAAATCTTATTTAAAATAATTTAGCAATAAATTTTCTTAGTCAAAGTTTGTAATCAATAATATACAACTAAATCAAATCAAATTACAATACTTGAGCACAATAATAATAATTTAAAACAATATCCAATATTATCAAATAAATTTTAAAGCATATTTTATAAATTCAAATAATTTGGCAATTCTTTGTCATTCAAAAATACTTACGAATATCTTTATACAAACCAATTTTTTTTTATTTTCTAACACTATATATTTAAAAAAAAATAAATAAATAAATTGTTGAAAAATTTGGAAACATGGGTTACATATGCATACCTATTGCGA
This sequence comes from Iris pallida, assembly GCA_029216955.1. Lineage (NCBI taxonomy): Eukaryota > Viridiplantae > Streptophyta > Magnoliopsida > Asparagales > Iridaceae > Iris > Iris pallida. The sequence goes on along the minus strand of JANAVB010035927.1, from coordinate 21,651 downwards.
GATGAATTCTCATACAAAGCCTAATGGACATGATTCGGACATGATTTCTTAAAAATTAGCCTACTTTTCTGGTGCTCCTAGCCACCAAGATCCTAAGCTTCCCTAAGTATGAGAATGAAGAGAACTCGGAAGGAATAGAGTGGAATTGAGAGGAATTGATGGAGGGATGGATCAATTTGGAAAATAACACCGAATGGAGAATAATGGCACAAATAAAAAGAGAGAGAATGATCCCTTCTCTATGAGGGCCGGCCACATGTTGGTCATCTCCTTGCATTATAAAATATCTAATATGCCCCTCTAAGCTTGTCATGAAGGCTAATTAATGGATGGAAGCTTCTACTCCTAATTTAGTCAATAGACTAATCCTTAATCATTGAATGGAATGACTAATTGGATCTAGTCCAAAGTGTCGGTCCATGTATCATGTCAATCTAATTGTTGGACTTTAGTGTCATGTTAATTCTAATTGGTCCACTAACACAAGTTAATAATAGGCTAGCCTACTAACCATAATAACTAACACTACAATGAATAAATAAATAGATATGCACAAAATATATGTAATATAAATTGACAAAATTATTCATATTTGGGAAAGTGGTAGTGACAACCCATAGCGAAGATTATGATGAATAGGTTATGATTGGATGAGAGAGAGGTGAAGGTGTCAAATTTCGAGGACAAATTTTTTCTAAGGGGATAGGATTGTAACTACCTAATTTCGAAAGAGGAATATTTTGTCATTACAATAATTGTTTGATAATTATTAGTGATGATAATATTTATTATTATATGTATTGGTTATGTGCTAGCTAATTAGAATAGACCACGTATTTAGTTGGTTAGTGGACTAGCCTATTTATTAGACTTAATGTTAGTGGACCAATTAGACTTGACATGGCACTAGAGCCCAACAATTAGATTGACATGATACTTGAACCAGCACTCTAGACTAGACCCAATTAGACTCAATTAAATCATTCCATTTGATAAATAGAAATTAGTCTAATTACCATAATAGGATTAGAGGCTTCCATTAATTAGATTAGCCTTCATGGCAAACTTGGAGGGCATTTTGGATATTTTACATTGCATGGAGAGGAGCCTATAGTGGCAAGCCATATTAAGAGGGAGGGGTCTTTCTCCCTTTCTCCTTATTTGTGCAATTTATTTCCAATTTGGTGTTCTTCTCCAAATTGATGAATCCCTCCATCAATTCTACTCAATTCTAGTTCAGTTCCTCCATAATCCTCTTCATTCTCATTCTTTGGAGAAGCCTAGGAGCTTGGTGGATAGGAGCACTAGTGGAGGAGACTATTTGCTAGGAGATCGTGTCCGAATCGTGTCTATCGGACTTTGTATTGTGAATCCATTTTCTAATAGGTATACATCTCAATTTCTCCTCTAATTGTTGAATTTGACCATTAGTAATCCACCCATGGACTAGGAATACCTATAGGAGGAAGAATTAGCTTATAACGACCCTTTATGTAGAAGTTTCATTGAGATTTGTGCCTAATTTGGGGGAATTCAAAGATTGGTGTACCAAGTGTTTGTCATTTGGTAATTTAGATCTATTTAGACTTATTTGGTTTTGTGTGTCTAGATCCGTGTCCACATTTGGATACGAGTAGGCCATATCATGATAAGGGGTGATGCGGAGTCATTTTGTGGGTTTTTCTTTTGACACTTGTGAAACACATATCTATTTCTCCATGACACATTGTAATAGCTATAGATTGTTCTAATTAGGTTCTAATTTATGTTTTAGATATGCTCATATGATTTGGATAGAATCGGACAATGTTTGGTATAGGTATATTGGGCGTATCACAAGTGTATCGTAGATTGGTGCGATACTAGGGTGATACACACCAAGTGTTTCATATGGTGCATTGTGTGATTGTTATATGTGTGTATGGGTCTATAGAGTGATGTGTGTCTTGTGATACACATGTGGATATGTGTATAGGTGTGTACCTAGTACTTAGTATGTGTCATGTGTTAAGAGAGGTTAGAGTACCAATTAAGTGCATATGTGTGTAGGTACACATATGGATATGTGTGTTCATCTATATTGATAGATATGTGTGTGTGGAGGTAGATCTGTGATGTAGATATGAAGAAGGAGACAGGGTGCAGATATAATGTGTGTGTGTAGTGTGGAGATAGATCTGTGAAGTAGAGATGAAGAAGGAGACAGGGTGCAGTATGTTAGCAATAGCAGTGTAGAGAAAAATGTGATGTGGCAGCAGTGTGATGCCACCTGTAGGCAGTAAGGGGGAAGGGTTAAAGCTACAGTAGTATTAGCTAGGATCAAGAGCACTACAACATATAGTAGCAGTCTATTAGCCGACAACATATAGCAGTGTTGGCATTGCTACCAATAGTAGCAACAGCTGCATTAGTATGTAGACCTATAGTAGACTCGTAGAAAGGGGGGAGTGTACAGTGAAGCATAGCAGTAGTATATTAAAGCCTTAGCCAACAGTTGCAGTTAGAACTGCATCTGAGAAGTAGCAGTGACAGCAGTAAGAAGAGGGGCACTACAGCAACACTAACTGCTTGAGACTGCAATAGCAACAGTAGCAGCATGGTAGCTGCTTTGCACAGGAAACTGCACAACAGTAAGCAGGGGCAACTGTTGGCCCATGTAGTCATGATCAACCTGATTTCGATTATTGATTTAAAACTTCGATTTTGATATGTAAAGCAAGAAGACTATAGAAGACTCCAGCTGAGCTTGTGAAGCAAACTTTTAATATTTTATTCTATATTTTTTATTTCTTGACTCTAGGTTATTTTTGTGAGTCGGACCACTGGAATTTAGAAGTTTATTATCACAAAAACAAAAACCATCTCCCTCCAAACCAAACCAATATCAAAAATCCATTTTGAACCAAAAATACCCCGAAACCTACCTAGCCGAACTCGGGCCGAGCTCTACCCAAACTCGGACCGAACTCGGTCACCTGAAATCACTCCTAGTCAGAATCACTACCTAGTCTTTTGGATCTTCAACATTCAAAAGTTTGAACGTTTGTCCTAGACGAGTTCTGCCCGAACTCTGGTTCAGAAATACATATAAATAGAGAAGAGTTTTTCATTTTACTCACCCATCTCATTCTTCATCTTCTCTATTCATTCTAAGCCTTCCTATTACAAAGAGCTTTTCAATCTTCACGTTTCCAAGACATCTCCCATTCTTCTAAGTTTCGGTGTATTCCAATTAGAAGTGTTCGAGTTGTAAAAGCTTGGAATATAAAAACTTTTTAGACAATGTTAAAGTTTGTTCATGAATTCAAATAAAAATCACGACGGTGTAAGAAGTTGGCATGTCCTTCGGAGTAAAGCACGCGGTGTAACCTTTATTTCAAATAGTGGATTTAACATCGAGCAGGAGTACCCGAGATTGGACTAGTCCACTCAGAGGGAAACTAGTATAAATTCTCGGTGTCTGGGTATTACTTTATTCTCCCTATTTACTTACTGCTTTACCTTACTGCATTTAATTATATGTCTATATTTGCCTTTACCTGCATTAATTTTTTATCAGGAATATTTCTTTTGTTACACTCTATTCACCCCCTCTAGAGGTATCGTCCCATAATTGGTATCAGAGCTAAGTTTCTCAAAGTAGGACTAAAACTCCTTGAGAAATGGCATCGTTATACACTTGTAATGGTGACCAGTCTACAAATAGGCCACCCCTATTTGATGGCACAGATTACACGTATTGAAAAGCACACATAAGCTTTTATCTCAAGTCACTTGATTTCGATTTATGGTCAATTGTTATTGATGGTTATAAGAAACCACTCACAATCGTCGTAGAACCTGGTTAAAAAACCACATGACAAGTATACTGATCATAAAAAGAAATAAGCAAGTCTTGATGCAAAGCTATCAATACTTTATTTTGTGTTGTAGACAGAACTAAGTTTAAGAGTATCAACATGTGCCACATCTCACGAGGTTTGGAAACTTCTTAAGGTAACTCATGAAGGAACTTCACAGGTGAAAGAATCTAAAATCTCACGACTTACACAAGAATATGATACCTTCAAAATAAAGCCTAATAAAAATATTACTAACATGTTTATTCGATTCTTAGATATTGTTAATCCTCTATCTTCTCTTGAAAAAGAATATAGCAATCATGAAAAGATACGAAAGGTACTTCGCGGGCTGACCAAGAAATAGAATCCTAAAGCAACGGCTATAATTGAAGGGAATGATCTCACTATATACAATGACTCTCGAGACACTTATAGAAAAGCTTATGACACATGTACTGGGCCTTAAGAAATTCGAAGAGCCATTGCCGAAGGAGAAGACTATCGCATTCAAGACACATCATAAGATGGCTTTCGATGACGAAAGTGAGAATGACAATTCCGACAACGAGCAAAGGGCCCTTATGACGAGGACCGTCGGAAGATTTCTGAAGTATGAGAAATCTAACAAGAAGAAAGATTCTAGAGATGACGAAGAACCAATATGCTATAACTGTAAGAAGACAAGTCATATCAAGAAAGACTGTCATGTTGTAAGAAATAAAAGCATATACGATCAATCAAAGAAGAGAATGACTTCAACCAGGAACTACGTCGATACAAGCATCTGGTATGAAAGTGAGGCAAGTGAGTTTGAAGAGGAAGAAAAACCTCGCAACACAGCCAATCTATGCTTCATGGCTACAACCTTTATTTGAATAATTTACTTTTGATGAGTTATCTGATGCCTTTAATGATCAACTAGAAGATAAAAAGAAGATGTATATGTATAAATGTGCTAAGAAAGAGCTAAAAGCAGTACAATCTGAGTTTTCCAAGCAATCTCAATTACTAGAAGATATTAGAGATAAAACTTGTTCTGGTAACACAGGTGAGATTTCTTCTTTGAAATTGAGATTACATGACACTCTTGAGGAGCTTGAGAAAGCCAATCAAGATAATGTAAAACTCAAGGATCTCTATGAATTAGAGAAGAAGAAGTACAATATTGCTGTTCAGAGGGTAGATGCACTCACGGCCAAATACAATGAAGCCTGTGATGTCTCCAAAAAGTTAAAGATTAAACTGGGTAAATAGGTTGTCAAGCCTGTAACTCAAGTGAACATGAGTCACACAGCTAAACACAAACACAGCACATCCAACACTACTAGAACTGCTAGAAATCATGTTGTTATATATAAATTTTCTCACAAGAAGTCACACTCTTTTTTAAAAACACATATACATGATCTTTGAACTTCACCAAGCACAAACACGTCTGCAACATGTCAGTATTATGATATAAGAGGACATGTGTCACATCAGTGTAAGATTAAGAAGCTAGTAGATATGCATATATATTTGGTTCCTAAAACTAACACATCCGGACACCCTCAAGAAAGTGGGTACCAAAGGTTACATCTTTAACTTGTGTTGTAGGTGGACCTACCTCCTCCTATTAGAAGCAAATGAATTCTCGTTAGTGGTTGCTCTAGACATATGAAGGGCGATAATACTTTGTTTGCAACTTTATCGATAAAGAAAGAAGGCTATATCTCCTTTGGAAACAACTTAAAATGACATATAGTTGGTAATAGCGACATAGGTACTTCTCCCTCTCCTATTATTAAAGATGTTTGCTTAGTAACAGAATTAAAACATACCTACTGAGCATAAGTCAATTGACTGATCATGGTTATTGCAATTAATTTTTTTAATGATAAATATTTTATTTATGATAAATCTTCTGGAATAATCTCTTTTGAAGGATTAAGAGAGGCCAATATTTATGTTTTATATCTGTCAGAGAATTCTACCAGCATAGAAAAGTGTCTACACACATATCAAGATGAAAGAAGGGTATGACATATGCGTCTTGGACATGCAAACATGGATACTATTACAAGATTGTCCACAAAGAAATTGGTAAGAGGCTTACCTGATATTACTTTCAAGAAAAATATAGTCTGTGCCGAGCGTGAAAAGAACAAGACATCCAGATCATCTTTCAAATCAATAAACGTTGTAAGTACCTCAAGACCGCTTCAATTGTTACATATGTGCATATTTGGAGCAAATAGAGTCGCCTGTCTTGGAGGTAAGCTACATGCTTTCATAATTGTTTATGACTATTCACGATATACTTGGGTTTAGTTTCTTGCAAATAAAAATGAGGCCTTTTTTGAATTTGTTTCTTTTTGTAAAAAGGTTCAAAATGAGAAATGATTCATGATTACTCGTATTCGACGTGGTCAGGAAGAAGAATTTGATAACCATGATTTTAAAACCTTTTGTGATTCAAATGGTTTATCAAATGAATTCTCTTGCCCCAGAACTCCTTAACAAAATGGCGTTATGGAGGAGAAGAATAGAACTTTTGGCGATATGGCTAGAGTTATACTTAACCAGCATAATCTTCCAAAGTATTTTTGGGCAGAAGTTATTTATACAGCATGCCATGTGTTAAATAGAGTTCTTATTAGACCGATCTCGAAAAAGACTCCCTATAAATTATGGTTTAATAGAACTCCTAATATCAGCTATTTCAAAGTGTTTGGATGCAGATATTTTATCTTAAACACTAAAGACAATTTATGCAAATTTGACGAGAGAGCCGATGAAGGAATATTTCTCGAATATGATGCAAAGAGCAAAAGATATAGAGTATTCACCAAAAGATCACTTGTTGATAAAGAATCGATAAATGTCACCTTCAACGAGTTGAACAGTCAACGTGATAACGACAATAATAATGAAGATGATAGAATCCTCTCAAGCAAAACACCCGAAGAAACACCAACCACATACTTGGAAAGTCTGCCGAAGAGATTACTATTTACCCTAAATCATTCAGAAGAACTGGTAATAGGTGATGTATATAAAGGTGTAAGTACTCGTTCAAGCACTAGAGATATAATTGCTAATGTAGCTTTGATTTCTAAGATAGAACGAAAGAATGTTGAAGAAGCTTTTGATGATGAATTTTGGATTTCTGCAATGCTAGAGGAACTTAACCAATTTGAACAGAATCAAGTTTGGAAACTTATTCCCAGACCTAGTGATCACCTGATCATTGGTACAAAATGTGTTTTCCAAAACAAATTAGATAAGAATGGTATGGTCACATGCAATAAAGCACGTCTAGTAGCTCAAGGCTATAATCAAGAAGAAGGAATTGACTACGGTAAGACATATATTCCGATTGCTAGACTAGAATCTATTTATATGTTTTGTACTTTTCCAAGTTTTTATGATTTTAAACTTTTCAAATGGATGTCAATAGTGCTTTTCTTAATGGTTTTATAAAAAAGAAGTTTTTATTAAACAACCTCCTGGTTTTAAAGATTTCAAAAGACCAGATCACGTATTCAAGCTTCGTAAGACTCTTTACGGACTCAAACAAGCACCTCGTGCATGGTATGAGCGCCTTAGTCCATTCTTACTTGAACATAATTTTTCAAAAGGAACGGTTGATTCCACTCTTTTTATAAAATCTATGGATAAGAATCTTTTATTAGTACAGATCTATGTAGATGATATTATATTTGGATCAACAAATGAGATGCTTTCTAACGAGTTTGCAAAATGTATGCAGAGTGAATTTGAAATGAGCATGATAGAAGAACTAACTTTCTCCCTTGGGCTACAAATCAAACAAATTCACAAAAAAATTTCATCACTCAAGCCAAATATACAAAAGACCTGCTAAAGAAGTTTGATATGGACAATGTCAAACCAATCGAAACTCCTATGGCAACGTCTACAAAGCTTGATATGGATGAAAGTGGTAAACAAAGTGAAGTACATAAGTATAGAGGTATGATTGGTAGTTTACTTTATTTAACTGCTAGTTGTCCAGACATTATGTTTTCAGTATGCTTATGTGCAAGATATCAGGCTTGTCCTAAGGAATAACATGTGAGCGTCGTTAAGTATATCCTACGATAACTTAAAGGTACTTTGACAACCGGTCTATGATATCCAAAAACTGATTCTTTTGACCTAATAGGTTACTCGGACGCAGATTTTGCTGGATGCAAGGTCGATCGTAAACGTACCAGTAGCACATGTCATTTCCTAGGAAAATTCTTAGTCTCCTAGTTTTCTAAAAAGAAAAATTTTGTTGCATTATTAACAACCGAGGCTGAATATATAGCTACAGGACGTTATACCCAGATTTTGTGGATGAAACGAACCTTGGAAGACTATCAGTTGTCATACGACCACATTCCTATTTACTTTGATAATACTAGTTCGATAAATCTCACAAAGAATCCTATTTGGCATTCACTCACTAAGCATATCGAAATAAGACATCATTTTCTTAGAGACCATGTTTTACAAGGTTATATTTGTTTAGAGTATGTCGACACAGAAAGTTAATTAGCTTACATCTTCACTAAATGCCTAGCTGAAAATTGTTTTAACTTTATACGAAAAGAATTAGAAATTTTGGATGTTGAAATTTTATAATTATATATTACTTGACCTGAATACATAAATTTGTAGAAAGTACTTTGGTTATAAGCCGAAAGGGCACTTCTGACAAAAATTTGTAAAAGTCTAAGCGACACTGTGCCAAGTGTCTTCGGACTACCGCTAGCTGGGATCCGGCCCTACAGCTAACCCGAATGATTTGATACATTTTTTGGGTTACTTAATATTAATTATTTTTCATTAATACAAGTATTTCTAATTTAAAACCTATCAAAATTTCCTAAGTCTGTTCAGACTACTAAGGGACCAAACTCGGACTGAGCTCTGGGCGAACTAGGGCCGAACTCGGTCAAGGGTAAGTCAGAACAGAAGCTGGACAGTCGGCCCCCCTCTTTTAAAACCCCACATCATCATCATCCTCCCCATTGCAAACAATAGAAAACCACCCGAAAACCCTAACCCTAGCTACCCTAAACTCCCTCTTCTAAGCATCCTAAGGTCTACAACTTTGGATTTCAGAGCTATTTTTGATTTCTCTTCTATATTCTCTACTCAATTTCGGTATATCCCTACCTTTTCTTCACTTTTAATTTTTAATGGCTCCCAAATTTTTTCATGATTCCAGAAAGAAAAGAATAATTGGAGAAGCTTCCTCCTCTAATGTTCAAGAGGAAGGTTCTTTCTCACTTTTTTAGTTCTACCATACCGGTTGGTGACTATTTGGATGAGCTCATCTTTATCTCCAATGATGCATCCAAAGAGTGGTTCGTCGACTTTGTCAAACGGACTATTTATCCGGGGACCCCAATCAACTTTACGTTATTTCCTAATCACTTATTTGTATTTGAGCACTTTAACTTTGAAGAATTGGTTCAATCTAGTTATCCTATCTATTGGAATGCTATTCGAATGTTTTATTGTAATCATGCAGTCACAAACGGCACGGTTAAATCTAAAGTCGGTGGGATAGACATTAAATTTGATGCCGATGATCTGGATCTTATGCGTCATATTCCCAATGAAGGGGAAGCACTGTGGACATCACCAAAGTTCAATTTCCTCCACACATGACTTCTGATTCATTTTGTGAACCCAATCCACGTCGCAATGTTCGCCTTCGACCGAAATATATGAGCGACTATTACTATGACTTGCATCAGATGGTATTTTCCACTATTCTTCCCAAACAAACTTCCATCGATGAAATCACTTATTTGGAACTTTCTGCTATTTATCATCTCCACTTTCAAGTTTCATTTAGTCTACCTAAGACTATTATCGAAGCTATGGAACGGTGCCGCAAGAAAATATGAAATCTTCTATATGCGATATATTTCTCGTACATCTTTTGTCACACCCTAATCCTGGAGGATCGAAAAATAGCCACTGGGCGTGATATCGTACAAGTCTAGATTGCACTTGTACAAGGCAAAACCATTATAGTTCCTGGCAGAAGACAACGTCAACGCAGCAAATCCAAGCAGATATATTAAAGTCACAACAAGATATGAAAAATATATCTCTTTATTGATTTTCTCAAATGATTACAAGACTTGCAGCCGAATAAAGAGTTTACAACAGATTACAAGATTCTTGAATAGCCAACTGAATATATACTTGCCATTTAGGCTTTACAACCGAACATGCTGACTTTGCTTACAATCTCACTGGTACAACTGAGTTACACTGTTCCATATATTATATCACGTATAGCAGAAGACATCGTCATGTAAGAAGAGCTTATGTGCACCCATATGATTCATCGATGCCAAGCATTGATAAAACAATTTTCCCCATGCACGAGCACCTAAAATATTACCCACAACGTCGGTCAGTACATCATCAATGTACTAGCGAGCGTTGCTGGCCCAACTCACCTAAGGAGACAACACTAAGTAATCATGTTATAGAACATTATTAAAAGTGGTCTTTCTCGTTGCCTTAGGGTCAATTAGCAGTTCATATCCGACCGAAGTAAAGCATGCATGTATTTCTTACCGAGCATAATGTAAAGCATACAGTTATCACACTTGGTGATTCTTACCCACGTTCGTATAGCCATCCATGTACATTTATAATACTTATCTTTCCTGCATAAGACATTGTTAGGAACAATATCATAATTCAATATATTTGTCACCGTTCAGGTGATTCTTACCAATAACCGACATCCTTCCCTGTAATTGAGTAATAACTTACTCTTCCTGTATAAGACATCATTAGCACTGGACCTATCTATATGAAGGTCACTGGCGATATGCCATCTTGGACCGTCTTCCAGGTATAACAGCGTCCCCTTGCAGTGCTGGTAGCTAGCCCTACTAAAGGTCTCGTATACCGATGCCAATACGTCAGCACCAATCCTTGTTCCCTCTAGGATGAACCGGGTCCGTGGCCTCAGATTACCATTCAAGGAACTACCTTATCGACAAGTTGTCCATGACCATGCAAATATATACAACTTATCTATGAAGAGACACATAATGCATGATACAAAAAACTAAATAAATAAGCCATCATTCTTAATAAGCCATCGTTCTCATTCGTATTGCCATCTTGCCTAATTCAGGATCTTAGGGTAATTGTCACGCCCCAGTACCGGAATACGAGGACGGACAAGGCCAGCTACTACATATGAGGTATATAAACGTCATACGACGATTGTGGCTATCAAGAGACAAGGAGGTGTATGCTACATTCAAGTCTCCTATGGTCTCACAGAGCTGCTATGTCTCAATCTTTCAAGCAAGGAAATCACCAAGTAATGAACACATAAGATAAAGCAGTAAGGCGTCCCCGACGCTTCATCAAAATGATCATGGGGATCTAGCTTTATAAGTTAGCTAGTCCAGAGAGTCATAGGTACATAATTGTATTCAGCTGCAGTCTGATTTAATTACAAATTATGCAAAGACAAAATGTCCAGATTAGCTGGCTAAACAAGTGCCGGTGGCAAAATACCAGTACAGAAGTAAAGATACTAGAGTGGTGGAGAAGAAACCCACTCGAGTCTCCCGCCAGCCATACTCCTAGTATGCACCATTGACGTCAGAGAGGAAGGCCGGATCCTCAGGCTCTGCTACGAGATCTGGCCAAACAAAATCAGCGGGGTCAGCCCCGAATAGCAAGTACCACAAGGGAGCACAAAAGAGTGAGATAAAACCCAATCTTAAAATAATAATAATAATAGTAATAAAGGCTTCCGGTCGTAACCTTGGTCCATAGCCTGTCCTAGCACGATAGCCCAACCCAACAACCAAATAAGGACATGGGTTGGACCACGCACCATGACAGTCCATGTCCCTTGGCTACTAATCGGAAGTTACAAGGCACAAACAAGTCGTTTTCAAGCGGCCAATCATTCCTACGGATTTCTATGAAATTGTCTGGATTATTCCAGTAATACAAATCACAGGAATTCTCAGATCGTGTCAACCCAGCAGGGCTAGCCAGACCATCATACATATACGCGTAGCTCTTAGTTTATGCACCGGTCCCTCGTGAGGCCACCGTGCTAAAATATATAACACATAGCACATCGGAGTCGGATATAGCCATTTGCTATAGGCGAATGAAACCATATCCGTGGCTGCCAACCCGACACGTCAGGACTGGGCCTGGGGTGGCTAGTATGGCACGATCTCGGGATTCTTCCCTCCCAATGCATCTACCAAGTTAGTTGCCTAGTTAATCCCTAGTTTATCCTTGGAGTTCACGTGTCGTGGTCACAAGCTTACTCCCTAGATGACGTACATTATACGAGTACCCCAAGGAGGGTTCCATACGGGCTCAGGGAGTCATACGTATGTGCCCCCTTCTTTGTGTAATGCAATACTCAACAAGTACCACGTCATTGATACCAGACAATTCATTATGTAAACATTGGACTCTTGGTTGTACTGGCGGGTATCACGTAGGAACACTTAGCACATAGGATAGCACTTTAGTGCTCACATAGGTTGTACTATAGTACACACATAGGTTATCCAGTACTTGCATAGGAAGTCAGATAGAATGAGGACCATACACATCATGCGGCCAAGGGTCATGTGATAAAACAGGCAGCTCTCAAGACTGCATACGGCCAGGGAAGTCTAGGTGACTAGCTGCACTCCACCAAGGCTCATACGGCCAGAGTGCTTACGACAGACCGTATACAGCCAGGGCGAAGAGGGGCGCATGCGGCTCGCGGTAGCAAAGGCGCATGCGGCCAGGCGGGGCTCAAAGGCGTATGCGGCAAGGCGGGGCGAGCTCATGCGGCTCGCAGAAGCGGGCTTATGCGGTCGGATTGTGAAGTAGCCTATGCGGCTGAGAAAGGAGCGGCACATGCGGCAGTGAGGGAAAAAGTCCATACGGCTCGGATTAAGCAGGGAGCATGCGGCCAGGCAGGGCGAGCTCATGCGACTGAGAATCAAATCTTCATGCGGCTGGAGAGTTAAATCCCTGCCGCATAGGCCATGCAGCCAAGTAATACCGCAAAGCTTATGCGGCCAGGAAGGGAACTTGTCGCAAGTAGGCTATGCGGCTAAGTTCGTGCGACTGTGAACTGTTCTTCTTCTCCATCTTTTCGAGAAGAAGAACCCTTCAAGCCATGGCTCCCAAGCTCCATGAATCTTTCATCCAGAGTCCAAATCCGAACTTTCATAGGTCAAAATGGGGTAGAACGAAATTCTCTACAATATAGAACCATCCAAAACTCGAAAATAACCAGATTTAATAGATCAAAACCCATAAAAATCTGAAACTACTTCAAGCTTAGATCTACTCAAATCCGTCCCTCAAAACCGAAAATGCTAAGTACTAAACTTGATGAGGATGTTAAGAAGAACAAAATGGAACAATAAAATTAAAAAAAATATCAAAGATCACAAATCTCCTCTTTGAGCAAGTTGTACTTGCCTAAGTGGGTTGGTAGTTGAGGAATTGAATGAAGGAGTGAATGAGGAGAGAGAGTGAGGAAGAGATTATAAATAGGGGTTGGGGTTTGCTTAAGAAAACCCTAATCTCTAATAACATGCTTAAAGCTACATGCAACAATTAATCGAAAATTAAATATAGATTGGGCACATGCTAAATACAGGATAATTATGTAAAATACATATATCGGGATTGGGGAGTGACATCTCTACCCTCCTTAGAAAAATTCCGTCCTCGGAATTTCGTACAAGACAAGATAGAGAAATCAAAGCAAGCAAGATATTAACTACAAGGCTAACAAGGTATGCAATCTTATCAAGTTTAACAAGTATATGAAAACAATCATCCATCATTATGGGCGCAGAAAAATAGGAATTCATATTCCGAAGTTATAAGCATAAGTATACCTTACGAGTCGAACAAGTACGGATATCGAGACCTAATCTCGTCCTCACGCTCCCACGTCGACTCTCCCGGTGAGTGATGGCTCCAAGCGACACGGACAAGTTTAATAGTCCAGTTCTTGAGCACCTTCTCTTGCTGATCCAAAATGGATACGGGTTGCTCCTCATAAGTCAGGTCGGTACCGACGACCAGCTCGAAATGATCGAGGATGTGACTCGGATCCGGGACATACCTACGCAACTGAGATACATAAAACACATCATGCACATCACGTAGCGAAGGCGGAAGGGCTAGACGATAAGCAACGTCGCCAACCCGAGCGAGAACCTCAAAGGGACCAACGAATCCCGGACTAAGCTTTCCTCGGGTTCCAAATCTAATGATACCCCGAGTAGGCAAAATCCGCAGAAACACTTGGTCACCAACACCAAACTCTAGAGGCCTACGATATTGATCTGCCCAGTGTCTGTGTCTGTCCTGCGCAACCCGAAGCCGTTCTCTGATCAACTTGACTGTCTCTACGGTCTGCGTGATCATCTCCGGTCCCAACAACTTTCGTTCTCCCACGTCGTCCCATGCCAGAGGGGACCTGCATTTTCTTCCATATAATGCTTCAAACGGTGCCATCTGTATACTGGCCTGATAACTATTATTATAGGAGAACTCTACCAAATGAAGATGATCTTCCTAAGTTCCGCCAAAGTCTAAGGTACAAGCCCGTAGCATATCTTCCAAGGTCTGAATGGTTCTTTCTGATTGTTCATCCGTCTGCGGATGATAGGCTGTACTGAACCTTAACTTGGTACCCAAACTGCGATGCAAACTCTGCCAAAAGTGAGAGATGAACCGGGTGTCTCGATCTGATACTATGCTGACGGGAATACCATGTTGCCTCACTATCTGCTTCATATACATTTCTGCCAATAGCTCAGTAGACTGCCCTACTCTAAAGGGGAGAAAATGAGCAACCTTCGTGAGCCGATCCACGATTACCCACCTGACGCTGTTGAGTGGCCAGAAACCCCCGGATGACCTCCAGAAGGGTTACGGCATCAGGTACTGTCGTGGCTGCCGGCACCGCTGGGGGTGCAGGAGTTTCCAGAACCTGCGGTTCCACTGGCTCTGATATCTCCTCCACTCGAATCTGATCAGGAGAAGGTATCCTCTCCGGCTGCTGCCCCATCGAGCCATGCTCTACTGGACGCTCCTCCACGTTGGCCTCACCAGCTACTGAGTAGGAAGCACCCCTATAGGGAAAGATACATGATATCAAACGACAAGACGAGGATGATTCGAGGATACAATTCAGGTTATCAATCAAGGCGAGGAAAGAGAAATTGAAGCAAGAGATTCAAAGGGAACAAGTTTGATTGAGACTCCTATAATAGTAATACCCCACAAGTCTGAAAACTAGACCTGCATGGGCCACCAATAAAACCTTGTCACGCCCCAGTACCGGAATACGAGGACGGACTAGGCCAGCTACTCCATATGAGGTATATAAACGTCATACGGCGATTGTGGCTGTCAAGAGACAAGGGGGTATATGCTACATTCAACTCTCCTATGGTCTCACAGAGCTGCTATGTCTCAATCTTTCAAGCAAGGAAATCACCAAGTAATGAACACATAAGATAAAGCAGTAAGGCGTCCCCGACGCTTCATCAAAATGATCATGGGGATCTAGCTTTATAAGTTAGCTAGTCCAGAGAGTCATAGGTACATAATTGTATTCAGCTGCAGTCTGATTTAATTACAAATTATGCAAAGACAAACTGTCCAGATTAGCCGGCTAAACAAGTGCCGGTAGCGAAATGCCAGTACAAAAGTAAAGATACTAGAGTGGTGGAGAAGAAACCCACTCGAGTCCCCCGCCAGCCATGCTCCTAGTATACACCATTGACGTCAGGGAGGAAGGCCGGATCCCCAGGCTCTGCTACGAGATCTGGCCAAACAAAACCAGCGGGGTCAGCCCCGAATAGCAAGTACCACAAGGGAGCACAAAAGAGTGAGACAAAACCCAATCATAAAATAATAATAATAATAGTAATAAAGGCTTCCGGTCGTAACCTTGGTCCATAGCCTATCCTAGCACGATAGCCCAACCCAACAACCAAACAAGGACATAGGTTGGACCACGAACCATGACAGTCCATGTCCCTTGGCTACTAATCGGAAGTTACAAGGCACAAACAAGTCGTTTTCAAGCGGCCAATCATTCCTACAGTTTTCTATGAAATTGTCTGGATTATTCCAGTAATGCAAATCATAGGAATCCTCAGATCGTATCAACCCAGCAGGGCTAGCCAGACCATCATACATATACGCGTAGCTCTTAGTTTATGTACCGGTCCCTCGTGAGGCCACCGTGCTAAAATATATAACACATAGCACATCGGAGTCGGATATAGCCATTTACAATAGGCGAATGAAACCATATTCGTGGCTGCCAACCCGACACGTCAGGACTGGGCTTGGGGTGGCTAGTATGGCACGATCTCGGGATTCTTCCCTCCCAATGCATCTACCAAGTTAGTTGCCTAGTTAATCCCTAGGTTATCCTTGGAGTTCACATGTCATGGTCACAAGCTTACTCCCTAGATGACGTACATTGTACGAGTACCCGAAGGAGGGTTCCATACGGGCTCAGGGAGTCATACGTATGTGCGCCCTTCTTGGTGTAATGCAACACTCAACAAGTACCACATCATTGATACCTGACAATTCATTATGTAAATACTGGACTCTTGGTTGTACTGGCGGGTATCACGTAGGAACACTTAGCACATAGGATAGCACTTCAGTGCTCACATAGGTTATACCATAGTACACACATAGGTTATCCAGCACTTGCATAGAAAGTCAGATAGAATGAGGACCATACACATCATGCGGCCAAGGGTCCTGTGATAAAACAAACAGCTCTCAAGACTGTATGCGGCCAGGGAAGTCCAGGTGACTAGCTGCACTCCACCAAGGCTCATGCGGCCAGACTGCTTGCGACAGACCGCATGCAGCCAGGGCGAAGCGGGGCACATGCTGCTCGCGGTAGCAAAGGCGCATGCGGCCAGGCGGGGCTCAAAGGCGCATACGGCAAGGCGGGGCGAGCTCATGCGGCTCGCGAAAGCGGGCTTATGCGGTCGGATTACGAAGTAGCCTATGCGGCTGAGAAAGGAGCGGCACATGCGGCAGTGAGAGGAAAAGTCCATGCGGCTCGGATTAAGCAGGGAGCATGCGGCCAGGCAGGGCGAGCACATGCGGCTGAGAATCAAATCTTTATGTGGCTGGGGAGTTAAATCCCTGCCGCATAGGCCATGCGGCCAAGTAATACCGCAAAGCTTATGCGGCCAGGAAGGGAACTTGTCGCAGGTAGGCTATGCGGCTAAGTTAGTGCGACTGTGAACTGTTCTTCTTCTCCATCTTTTCGAGAAGAAGAACCCTTCAAGCCATGGCTCCCAAGCTCTATGAATCTTTCATCCAGAGTCCAAATCCGAACTTCCATAGGTCAAAATGGGGTAGAACGAAATTCTCTACAACATAGAACCATCCAAAACTCGAAAATAACCAGATTTAATAGATCATAACCCATAAAAATCTGAAACTACTTCAAGCTTAGATCTAATCAAATCCGTCCATCAAAACCGAAAATGCTAAGTACTAAACTTGATGAGGATGTTAAGAAGAACAAAATGGAACAATAAAATTAAAAAAATATCAAAGATCACAAATCTCCTCTTTGAGCAAGTTGTACTAGCCTAAGTGGGTTGGTAGTTGAGGAATTGAATGAAGGAGTGAATGAGGAAAGAGAGTGAGAAAGAGGTTATAAATAGGGGTTGGGGTTTGCTTAAGGAAACCCTAATCTCTAATGACATGCTTAAAGCTACATGTAACAATTAATCAAAAATTAAATATAGATTGGGCACATGATAAATACAGGATAATTATGTAAAATACATATATCGAGATTGGGGAGTAACATCTCTACCCTCCTTAGAAAAATTATGTCCTCGAAATTTCGCACAAGACAAGATAGAGAAATCAAAGCAAGCAAGATATTAACTACAAGGCTAACTAGGCATGCAATCTTATCAAGTTTAACAAGTATATGAAAACAATCATCCATCATTATGGGCGCAGAAAAATAGGAATTCATATTCCGAAGGTATAAGCATAAGTATACCTTTCGAGTCGAACAAGTACGGATATCGAGACCTAATCTTGTCCTCGCGCTCCCACGTCGAATCTCCCGGTGAGTGATGGCCCCAAGCGATACAGACAAGTTTAATAGTCCGGTTCTTGAGCACCTTCTCTCGCTGATCCAAAATGGATACGGATTACTCCTCATAAGTCAAGTCGGTACCGACGACCAGCTCGGAATGATCGAGGATGTGACTCGAATCCGGGACATACCTACGCAACTGAGATACATAAAACACATCATGCACATCACGTAGCGAAGGCGAAAGGGCTAGACGATAAGCAACGTCGCCAACCCGAGCGAGAACCTCAAAGGGACCAACAAATATCGGACTAAGCTTTCCTCGGGTTCCAAATCTAATGATACCCCGAGTAGGCGAAATCCGCAGAAATACTTGGTCACCAACACCAAACTCTAGAGGCCTACGATGTTGATCTGCCCAGTGTCTGTGTCTGTCCTGCACAACCCGAAGCCGTTCTCTGATCAACTTGACTGTCTCCACGGTCTGCATGATCATCTCCGGTCCCAACAACTTTCGTTCTCCCACGTCGTCCCATGCCAGAGGGGACCTGTATTTTCTTCCATATAATGCTTCAAACGGTGCCATCTGTATACTGGCCTGATAACTATTATTGTAGGAGAACTCTACCAAATGAAGATGATCTTTCCAAGTTCCACCAAAGTCTAAGGTACAAGCCCGTAGCATATCTTCCAAGGTCTGAATGGTTCTTTCTGATTGTCCATCCGTCTGCGGATGATAGGCTGTACTGAACCTTAACTTGGTACCCAAACTGTGATGCAAACTCTGCTAAAAGTGAGAGGTGAACCGGGTGTCTCGATCTGATACTATGCTAACGGGAATACCATGTTGCCTCACTATCTGCTTCATATACATTTCTGCCAACTGTTCAGTAGACTGCCCTACTCTGAAGGGGAGAAAATGAGCAACCTTCGTGAGTCGATCCACGATTACCCAAACTGTATTTTGACCAGTCGGTGTTCTAGGTAAACCGGTCACAAAGTCCATTGTGATGTGCTCCCACTTCCACTCTGGAATAGGAAGCGGTTGTAACAATCCTGTTGGTCTTTGCTGCTCTGCCTTCACTTGCTGACATACCAAACATCTGGATACATACCTAACTATTTCCCTCTTCATGCCATTCCACCAAAAGTGCTGCTTTATATCCTGGTACATCTTCGTGCCTCCGGGATGAATGGAATAAGGAGAACTATGAGCCTCTGACATAACTTCCTGTCGAAGGTCTCCGCTTGGTATACAAAGACGGGTTCCGAACCAAAGTGTATCATCCTCGTATATTACTAACTCCTTCCTGAGGCCTGACTCACACTCCGATCGAAGTTTCTGGATTCGTGGATCCTCTGCCTGGGCTGCTCTGATCCTCTCTACTAAAGTAGACTGAATCTGCAAACTGGCCATAACTCCTGTATCTTGCGGCAAGATCATTTCAATTCCTATTTCCTGGAGATCTTCCAAAATATGCCTCTGCGAGGTTAAAATAAATGCACCACCTCTTCTGCTCAAAGCATCAGCTACTACATTCGCCTTGCCTGGGTGATACTGAAGATCCACATCAAAGTCCTTCAGCAATTCCAACCATCTCCTCTGCCTCATGTTCAGGTCCCTCTGGGTGAATACATACTTTAAGCTCTTATGATCGGTGTAAATCTCCACTCGATGCCCATATAAATAGTGCCTCCATAACTTAAGCGAAAATACTACTGCGGCTAATTCCAGGTCGTGAGTCGGATAGATCTTCCCATGGTCCCGAAGCTGTCGAGAAGCATATGCTATCACCTTACCATGCTGTATTAATACACACCCAAGTCCTTTCCCGGATGCGTCACAATATACTGTAAAGCCTTCCGATCCTACTGGAAGGGTCAAAATCGGGGCTGAGATTAATCTCTTCTTCAACTCTTCAAATGATGTCTGACACCCTGCTGACCAAACAGACTCTACGTCCTTACGCGTCAAACGCATCAAGGGCGCCGAAATCCTGGCAAAGTCTGCCACGAACCTCCTATAGTAACCTGCCAATCCCAAAAAACTACGCACTTCTGCTACCGTCTTCAAAACTGGCCAATTCTCCACTGCCTCAACCTTCTTCGGGTCTACTGATACTCCTGCTCCAGAAATAATGTGTCCCAGGAACGATATATGATCCAAACAAAACTCACATTTACTAAGCTTCGTATAAAGTTGATGGTCCCTCGAGGTCTACAAAACGGTCCGAAGATGTTTCTCATGTTCTTCTTTACTGCTGGAATAGACAAGGATGTCATTTATAAATACTACTACAAACTTATCCAAATAGGGTAAAAAGATACGATTCATGAAATCCATGAATACTGCTGGGGCATTAGTCAGTCCAAATGGCATTACCAGAAACTCATAATGCCCATACCTAGATCTGAATGCTGTCTTGGGTATATCCTGCTCCCGGACCCTTACTTGGTAATATCCCGATCGAAGATCAATCTTAGAGAAGACGCAGGCCTTACTCAGTTGATCAAACAAGTCATCAATCCTTGGTAATGGATACTTGTTCTTCACTGTCACTGCATTCAACTGCCGGTAGTCAATGCACATTCACGTCGATCTATCCTTCTTGGGGACTAAAATCACCGGTGCGGCCCAGGGCGATTCACTATCTCGGATAAACTGCTTCGCCTTCAGTTTTTCTTCATGCTGGTACAACTTGTCCAACTCTGACTGCGATATTCTATAAACTCTGCCAACCTTAGGCTCCGTTCCAGGATTCAACTCTATGCAAAACTCTACACTTTTCACTGGTGGTAATCCTGGAAGCTCATCTGGAAAGACATCAAGGAACTCTCTGACTACTCTTGGAATCTGCTCCCGCTCTGCCAATACTTCTGCGACAATGCCCTTGGGTTGATCCTCCAATTTTTGAACAAAGACGAACTCCTCAATGCCTGGTATATTAAATACTACCCTACCTCCTCGACAATCTATAGTTGCGTGACTGTCTCTCAACCAGTCTATGCCTAGGACAACGTCAAAGTTGCCCATAGGGAACTCAATCAAGGATACGGGCATTAAACGCCCATATACTATGACCGGACACGCTATGCACACTCTACTAACTTCTATGAGCCCATTACCAGTGAGTATATTCATCCTCTCTGGCAATGCCCCGAACTCCAATCCAATACGTGTCGCAAATCGTGCAGATATAAAAGAGTAGGTAGCCCCTGAATCAAACAATGCCATGGCAGGAAAAGAGATGACAGAAATATACCTGCAACCACGTCGCCTGAAGCTAGTGCACAGTGATAAGGTGAAGGCCTGGCCCTGACCTTGCGGAGCTCCCTGCTGCGCGCCGCCTTCCTCGACATACTGCTACTGCGGCCCTCTGTGAGCCTTCCTGATTCTGTGCTTGGCGATACATCTGGGCCTGCGTCGACAGATGCTGGGCATCGGCCGTACGGCCACTACGGGTCCTCTGCTGTGCTGCCCCGGGCTGGCAATGCTGGAAACTGTTGAACTGGCCCTCTCGGCCTCTGCATCATAGGACAATTAGCAATCCTATGGTCTGGACTGCCACACCTCATAACAATCCGTTAGTGAACGACACACATCCCTAGTGTGCCCAACCTTACCACAGTAAGAATCCAAGGGGCGCCCCTGGCGCGGCTGCTGGCCCTCGGCTG
>JANAVB010035926.1:0-63948 GCA_029216955.1 Iris pallida | reverse complement strand
ATATATACATAATGTAGTATATATAATACATATATATACAATATATGTAAATACATTATATATAACTATATAACAGAAAAGAAAAAGAAAAAGGAAAAAAAAAGAAAAGGAAAGGAAAAAAGAAAAAGGAAAGGACAACAGTGGCAGGGCTCGAACCCGAGCCAACAGAGGGGGGGGGGGGAGAGTTTTATTACTGCGCGCTGGCCAGTGGGCCAGTTGGCCCGACTGTTAGGATTAGAGTTGTTTCTTTTATTTCATTAGGTTAGATTATACTAAAAAAAATATAAATCTGTCCTGTGTCCAGACAGTTAAGGACACAGGATTCTCGTGTCCGTTCTGCACGACACGCACGAACACTGATTCATGTGTCCAACTACTGGACGAGCATCCCCGTGTCCTGGCGAATCTCTCATGTGAAATCGAGACACAGCCGACACGAAAACAGACGGGTACGTACGGTCCGACTCTTAAAGAGTTTCGAAGGCGGAGGCGGCGGCTAGGGGTGTCGGGACGGTGGCGGGCGGTGGCGATCGACGTCTTGGCGTGGCGAGCTCGTCGGCAGTGGTTGGGGGCTGTGAAACTCGGCGTAGGGGCGGCACTGGGGGTCTCGCCGGAGTTAGGGTTAGGTCTAGGGTTTTGTGGAAGAACGGGGCGTGTGGCGGGTCGGTGGCCGGGGGATGTGTAGCTAGGTCGGGGGGGTTTTGGGGTTTAAATGGGGGGGAATCGAGGCGGTCGGGCAGCCGGAAAAGGCGGGGGCACGGCGGTGAGTCGGTCGGGGCAGCGGAGTGGGTCAACGGGGGTGGGTGCGAGAAGAGGAGAGAGAGAGTTGTCGTGTGGGAGGGGGTTTTGGGTAGATTGCAATTAGGTCCCTGGGTTTTAGGATTTTGCACAGAGGAATTATTAGTGAGAAATTGCAAAACAGAATTTGCATTCCTCAATAAAAAACATTTCTTTAATTAAAACTGATATACTAACATTCTAATAATTGCAAAACACTATTAAAACATTTAAATAAATTATAAAATGATATATTGTATTTAAAACTCAAAAAATTCATTTACAAATTCTAGAAAATTCCTAAAATCATATTAAATTATTTTAAAAAATAATGACATTAATAATTAATTAACACTAGTTTAATAATTTTTGAAAATCAGGGGTTGACAAGTCTTCCCTCCTTGAAAAATTTCGTCCTCGAAATTCCAAGGATTGAAAACCCTACAATATTCTAACATAACAAGCAATGCAACAAATGACTAAGGCTGCGATCGAAACTAACCTCTAAGGTATCAAGCGGGAACGGGTGGTTCCCTCGCAGCGGTTGGATCGAACAAGTAGGGGTATCTCTCCTCATGTCCGACCCTCTCCCAAGTAGATTCCCAGGGGAGTGACGGCTCCAAGCTACTCGTACAGGGTTATAACCTTGTTTCAGCCTCTTCTCTCTCCGGTCTAATATCTCCACTGGCTGCTCAGAAACTGTAAGGCTCGGTTCGACCTCCAACTCTGAATGATTAGCACATGACTGGGGTCTGGAACATATCTCCTCAGTGAGATACGTGAAAGACATCGTAAACTCCTGTAGGTTGGGTGTCAGTGTAACCCGTTAAGCTACCTCTCCGATCCTGCCAAGTACCTCGAACGGTCGAGTATCTGGGGCTCAGCTTCCCTCCTCGTCCGAACCGGATCGTCCCTCTAGTAGGTGATATCTTCACTAACACATATCACCGTCTGCGAACTCTATCAGTCTGCGACTAGCATCAGCCCAGTATTTCTGCCTATCCTGAGCTACTCTGAGCCTGTCTCTGATCGTCCTGACTTTCTCTGCTGCATCCGTGATCATCTCTGGCCCAAGCATAACTCTGTCTCCGATATCATCCCAAAAGAGCGGTATCCGGCATCGTCGTCCATAAAGTGCCTCGAAGGGAGACATACCAATACTGGCTTGGTAGCTGTTGTTGTATGAAACTCTACCAAGTGCAGATGGCTCTCCCATGATCTCCGAAGTCCAGCACGCAGGTCCTCAACATATCCTCCAGTGTCTGTATCGTCCTCTCGGACTGTCCATCTGTCTGCGGGTGGTACGCCGTACTGAACTTGAGCCTACTGCCCAACTCCTCCTGCAAGCTCCTCCAGTAGTGGATGTGAAATTACTGTCTCTGTCTGACACGATGCTCACCGGCACTCCGTGTAGGCGAACTATCTGCTGCATGTATAGCTCTGCCAACTTCTCGGTGGAAAGCCCACCTTGAAGGGTATGAAGTGCGCACACTTCGTCAGCCTGTCTACGATGACCCAGATGGCATCCTTCCCTCCTTGGGAACGAGGAAGTCCTGAAACGAAGTCCATCGTAATATGTTCCCACTTCCACTCGAGAATGGGTAACGGCTGCAACAAACCAGCTGGCATCTGGCGCTCCGTCTTGACCTGTTGGCAAACTAGACATCTCGAGAAAAAAACGCGATACATCTCTTCATCCCGTGCCACCAAAGATGTTCCGCAAGTCACGGTATATCTTATTAGCACCAGGATGAATAGAATATCTCGATCGGTACGCCTCCTGCAAGACTGCCTCTACCAGCTCTCTTCGGCACGCTCAATCGGCTGCCATGCTCAGGGATCCATCCTCTGCTATAGTGAAGTCATCCAGCAATCCAGCTAATGCCTGGGGTCGAAGTCTGCGAAGGCTCTATTTGTAGACTGTGCCTCCCGGATCTGCTCTATCAAACCTGACTGAATGTCAAGTGTCATCATCGTATCACTGATCCTGGCCGAACTAGCTCGATACCGAGCTTCTCCAGATCCTCCCGCAAATGCCGATCAATCATCAGATACTATGCCATCGGATGCCTGCTCAGCGCATCTGCCACCACATTTGCCTTCCCGGGGTGATACTGTAAATCGATGTCGAAGTCCTTCATCAACTCCAACCATCGTCTTTGCCTCATGTTCAGCTCTTTCTGTGTGAACAATACTTCAAGCTTTTGTGGTTAGTAAAGATTTCCACACGCTCTCCGTATAAGTAATGTTCCCATAACTTGAGTACAAAGATCACCGCAGCTAACTCTAGGTCATGGGTAGGATAATTCCTCTCATGAGTCTGCAATTGCCTAGATGCATAAGCAATCACTTTTCCATGCTGCTGTAGGACACATCCTAGCCCCTTCCCAGAAGCATCACTGTATATGGTGAAACTCCAGAACCTGAAGGTAAAGTCAGAACTAGAGCGGTCGTCAGCCTCCTCTTCTCCTCAAATGCTGCCTGGCAGTCCTCTAACCAGATGTACTCGGCGTCCTTCCGCGTCAGCTTCGTCATGGGTTCAGCTATCCTAGCAAAGTCCTGGACGAACTTTCTATAATAGCCTGCTAAACCCAGAAAGCTCCTGATCTCTGAAACTGACGTCGGAGCCTTCCACGTCTCAACTGCAGCAATCTTCCTGGGATCCACCGAGATTCCATCTCCAGTAACTACATGGCCGAGAAACTCCACTCGGTCTAAGAAGAACTCGCACTTCGGCAATTTGGCAAACAATCTTTCCTGCCTCAGAATCCCCAAAACTATCCGCAAGTGCTGCATGCTCCTCCGGCGTCTTCGAGTATATCAGGATGTCGTCGATAAACACTACAACGAACTTATCCAGATACTGGTGAAATGTCTTATTCATTAAATTCAAAGACAGCTGGTACATTTGTGAGACCAAATAGCATCACCAGAAACTCGTACTGCCCGTACTTCGTGTTGAACGTCGTCTTCTGGATGTCTGCTGGCCTAACCTTCACCTGGTGGTACCAGATCTCAAATCTATTCTGGAAAACACCTTTGCCCGCTCAAATGGTCGAACAAATCATCTATCCTGTGCAGAGGATATTGTTCTTGATGGTGATGGCATTCAAGGCCCGGTAGTCAATACATATCCGGACTGTACCATCCTTTTTAGGCACAAAGAGCACTGGCGCCCCATGGAGAAGCACTGGATCGAATGAAACCCTTTTTCAACAGGTCATCAATCTGCTCTTTCATCTCTATGGCCTCCTTGGGATTCACTCTATAGCAAGCCCGGGATACTGGTGATGAACCCGGCACTAAATCTATAGTGAACTCCACATGTCTGTCAGGCGGAAGTCCTGAAAGATCCTCGGGACATACAATAAACTCTCTAATGATAGGGTATGGCGGTGCTGTGTCCCCGACTGTCGCACAACAGTTCGGCTCTAGGCTGATCTCGGCCCTGTCCTTCTGACACTGAATGGTGCTGTGCTGGGGGACTGAACAAAATACTACCTCATGGCAATCTATAGATGCAATGGGCATAGCTAAGCCAGTCCATCCCCAATATGATATCATAACCGAGGAGTGGTCACAAAGAATCGCCCCTCGAACTCTCTCCCGGCTATCATAATAGAGCATATAGCTAGCTCTAATAGGCACTGGTCCTCCTCCGTCATTACTCTACTAATCTCCGCAGTAGGTGTAGATGCTAAATAATGTTTTTGATAAACTCTAATGATAGGAAGCTATTAGATGCACCAGAATCAAACAAGCATAGAGCTAGAAAAGTATGCAAATAAAATGACTGTAATGATGTCAGCTAAGTAATCGGGCTCTGAAACCTGCTACGGCTCTGGCTCAAGGGCTAGGCTATAGACCTTCCCTGAGGTCCCTTTGCTGCTGCAGATGCTGCCCAAACCTCTGCTGCTGAGTCGGGAGCGATCCTTAGGCTTCGCCGCTGGGCAGTTCCGAAGCTGATGGGGGCAGACCCACAAGCCAAACACTGACCCAACCTCTTCCTGCAGACTGTGAAGTCATGACCTGGTCTTCCGCAGAAAGAATATATAGCTCCCTTCTGCTGCTGCTGTGTCGGGGTCCCGGGGCTCGAACTGGCGGGGTCTGATGGTGTGGTGTAGAGGGACGGTAAGTCTGCTGTGGTGGCGTCGGTGCTCTGCTGGAAAGCCTGACGCTTGGAGTCCCTCATGATGTACAGAAGCTGGCCCTTGCATGACAGAAGACGCTCCTTAATACTCCGGGCCAACTCTAGGCTTGGTAGTAGTCAGTCGTACCGTTCGCCATTATAAGAATGCCAATGTCAGGAACTAGACCATGGCAAAACTACGGGTCATCTCCTCTGGATCAGCAACCAGACTAGGAGCAAAACGGCTCAGGCGACTAAACTCTGCCGCATAGTCATCAACAGAACGGTTTTCCCTGCTGGATGTTCTGGAATCGTAGCCCCATGGCTACTCTAGCAGTAGTCGAGAAGAACTTCTTCTTGAACTGGGTCTTGAACTGGTCCCAAGTGGCTCTACCTCTCATGAACAACGGCTCATTCCTGAACCAGACTCCGGCTAAGTTATCAGCAGAAATCCTGCTGCCTCGACCTGAAGGTCATCCGGCATCCTAACTCCAGAAGCTTCCTCTCTACCGAATCTAGCCAGTCATCAGCTATACTATTCCCTCAGTCCCTGAGAACTCCTTGGGATTCAGACCCATGAAGTCCTTGATAGTCCCCGCTCTCTGCCGTGGCCTCTACATGTGGTGGGACCACGGGACGTCCCTCAGAACGCTCCATGCTCTGGCGGAGTAGGGTAGTCTGTCCTGATGGGTTGTTAGGAGCCCTGGATCAGTGTGAGCAACTGGTTCCGTCGAGTGTGACGGAAGCCTGGGTGGGTATAGTGATAGGGGGTGGTGGAAGTTGGGTCCTGCTGGGCCTGGGATGTGGAAGGTGGTATCTGGGTCTATGGATCTGTGGAGTGGGGGAAAGTGGTAGGTGAAGGTGTATTAGTCAACTGGTCAGCTGACTGGATATGGAGGGCCCCATTCTCGGGGGTAACATACTGGGATGAACGAGTAAGCACCATCTAAATACACATAAAAGACTTATAAGGACTTATTTAAAGTAATAACATATGCAAGAAAATCTAATTATAATAGCAAACAGGTGATGTATTTCCTATGTTGCAATCCTAGCATTCCTCTAGGTGTTTTAAGCGTCTTTCCTAATGTTGTCTAATTACCTTAAGTTTCTAATTGCAGACATGCTTGGTACAATAAGTAACCAAACAGTTTAGTCAGGACCTGCATGGGCCACCACTAAAACATGTCACGATCCGCTACCCAAATTGTTGGGCCAGGCCGAGTCATGCCCCAGCTACGTTGAGATAAACGTAGTAAGCTGTTCTAAAGAAACATGATAAGACTAAATGTACTAACAGTTCTATAAGTGAAGAAGAATCATAAATGCTTCAAACACAAAAGTCATCGTATATGTAAACGTCCAGTACAAGTAAACTGAAATGTAAAACGGATACATGTCCAGTTAAAAAATGATATAGTCTAATACATGTCTACTCTCAAAAGTCTAAGTAAACAAAAGAAACTAGGCGAGGTTCCCCGTAGGAACATCCTCGTAAAGCAGAGCTGGGTCCTCGGCAGTAACCCCTAATAGTGTCGCAGAGTAACTCCTCCTCAGTAAGGACACCTACAACGTTATCCTGTCAGGACGGAAGCAAGTACTAAATCTAGCAAACTAGCATATGAAACATGGAAATGAACATGAGGAATAACTGGAAAGCATGGCATCACATAGTCTATCATGGCAAGGACACATATGTCATAGAGACAGATGTATATGTAAGTTTAAAACTGTAATAGGTACGTGATCGGTCAATAGATGTACAATGTGCTGGGGCACATAATGAAATGTACATACGTACAAGTGTAAAGGCGGTAGATGTACATATGCACAAATATAGCTTTGAGATAAAGGCCTACGGCGTAGTAACATATAAAATGAAACTTTGCTCGGTACTGTAGAGGGGGATATGATCATGTACACTACTATTCAGTTTCCCCATAACCCATATTCTATCATGTGAGAGATACATAAAAACTGTTCTAAGCATGGTAGTAACTGGAAGTACAACATGTAGAGATCTAACTTGCTACCCCAAGGATCAGCATTTAACATGGTGGGGTTTGTAGTTCATTATGTGACAATATGTAAAGTTCGTAGAAAGTACATGCCTCTAGCAAAGCAAAACAAAACAAGCTACGATAACAATGCTATAGATGTCTGGTAGCTCGTCACTGTAGAAGTAAAAACAACAACTTAGTTTTTACACTAAGCTAAAACACTAGGACACTAATTGGTTAAAACACGACTTGTGATTGGGCACCTAGCCAAAATGATGATTTTGGCAAAGGAGACCAATGGGGTGACACACTACGTTAACTAACTTTCTAGGGTCTTTACACTAGTGAGGGATGGGGTTCAACACGGCTAAAACTCAAAATAACACAAAAAGTACAAGTCGTAATAATCAATAAATAAATCAAAAGACCATGTTTTCCAACAATTTTAGAGATAGACAAAAAGCCTAGTTTTGTTTAAAGCAAAGTATCAAAGCGATCCTTGTTAATCATAGAAATTTATTATAATTTTTCTGGAATTTATAACCAGTACAGATTTCAAAAAAAATCAGTTTTCCTAAGTATACAGAAAATGAGTTTTGGTTTCATATGCCAAATAGTGGCAAAACAGTAAATTAAATACTACAAAATTATACTAAATTAGCTAACTTAACATAGTATCTAAAAACTATTTTTCCATAATTTTAGCAGTACTTTAAGTATTTTTAGAAAATCAAAAACAGCATTGCACAAATAATTAATTATCTGCAAATTTTGTCTTGTATAATTTGAACCAAAGTTCAAATACAGGACCCAAGGCCATGAACCAAGTCCAATATGATTGTACAGGTCTTGAATGGTGAAAACACATTTGAGCCCAAATACCCATGCTAGGCTTGGACACCAAATGGTTGCAGTAATTAAATATACAGAAAATACTAAGGGGTAGAAATGCAAAATAAATATTAATATTTTAATAAGGTAAAATTTATATAGTAACTATAAAAGTATGAATATTATCTTATAAAGAATTACACTAAGCTAAGTAAATACATATAAGATATATAATATATATACATTAATATAGGGATATTTACTAATGGATATATATATATGTAAAAATTACATTATATATATATATAATATATAATATATATATATATATATATATATATATATATATTTTTTTTTATTATATTATATATATATATATATATATATATATATATATATATATATATATATATATATATATATATGTGTATACATATAGAAAAATACTCAACATATAATATATATATATATATATATATATATATACAAAATTAATGTATACATATACATATAATAGTATATATATGTATATATACACAGGAATATATATACATAAATATATATATACATAAGACATATATAATATACATACATAAATAATGAATATATATAAACAAATATATATAATAAATTATATATATAATAAACACTATATTACAAAATATGTATATAAAAATATATATAAATATATAAACAGAAAAAGAAAAGAAAAAGGAAAAGAAAAAAGAAAAGGAAAGGAAAAAGAAAAGGAAAGGACAGCAGTGGCAGGGCTCGAACCCGAGCCAACAGAGCGGGGGGGGGGGAGAGTTTTATTACTGCGCGCTGGCCAGTGGGCCAGTTGGCCCGACTATTAGGATTAGAGTCTTGTTTCTTTTATTCATTTAGGTTAGATTATACTAAAAAAAATATAAATCTGTCCTGTGTCCAGACAGTTAAGGACACAGGATTTCTCGTGTCCGTGCTATGCACGACACGCACGAACACTGATTCATGTGTCCAACTACTGGACGAGCATCCCCGTGTCCTGGCGAGTCTCTCATGTGAAATCGAGACACAGCCGACACGAAAACAGACTGGTACGTACGTGTCCGACTTCTTAAAGAAGTTTCGAAGGCGGAGCGGCGCGGCTAGGGGCGTCGGGACGGTGGCGGAGCGGTGGCGATCGACTCGTCTCGGCGTGGCGAGCTCGTCGGCGGTGGTTGGGGGCTGTGACACTCGGCATAGGGGCGGCGCTGGGGGTCTCGCCGGAGTTAGGGTTAGGTCTAGGATTTTGTGGAAGAATGGGGGCTGTGGCGGTCGTCGGTGGTCGGGGATGTGGTAGCTAGGTCGGGGGGGTTTTGGGGTTTAAATAGGGGGGAATCGAGGCGGTCGGGCAGCCGAAAAAGGCGGGGGCAGGGCGGCGAGTCGGTCGGGGCAGCGGAGTGGGTCAACAGGGGTGGGTGAGAGGCAGAGGAGAGAGAGGTTGTCGTGTGGGGGGTTTTGGGTAGATTGCAATTAGGTCCCTAGGTTTTAGGATTTGTACAGAGGAATTATTAGTGAGAAATTGCAAAACAGAATTTGCATTCCTCAATAAAAAACATTTCTTTAATTACAAACTGATATACTAACAATTCTAATAATTGTAAAACACTATTAAAATATTTAATAAATTACAAAATGATATTTTTTGTATTTAAAACTCATTAAAAATTCATTTAAAAATTCTAGAAAATTCCTAAAATCATATTATTATTTTAAAACCAATAATGACATTTAATAATTAATTAACACTAGTTTAATATTTTTGAAAATTAGGGGTTGACAGCAGGTGCCATCATGTGCCTCCTTGAGTGCTTCTCGTATTTTGTCTTAGATAAACATCGCAGGAGAAGCCCGCCATATGAATGACGATACAGCATCTTGGTAGCTATGTCTTAGAAGAACCGGAGAGAGCATCTCTTGAAGAAGTAGCTTCCTTTGGGTCTTCGGGTTGGATCCCGTAGACTGCATAGTCTATGAATAGAAATTGCCAAGCTCGAATGTCCACATTCGTGTCTATTTGTATTGAGTAACTCAGACATGTATATAGATTGTTCTTCAGGCAAATCAGCTGCCGGCCCATTACTGATGGTATTTAGGTTCCTATAGGAGCTGCCAGAGAAGCGGCGAGGCCAGAAAGTGTGTCGGCCTCCATGTTGTGCAATCAAGGTACATGTTCTATAATGAACGCTATGAAGGTAGAGATGATATCGATTACCGCTTGGTGGTATGGAACCAGATCTTCATGCCAGGCTTCGAATTGCCCCCGAACCTGGTTGATAATCTATTTCGAGTCGCCATAGGCTTCAATGCAGTTAACCCCCAACTCTTTAGCGAACTGGATCCGATAATGAGAGCGTTATACTCAGCGACATTATTGGTGCATGACTCCATGAGAGAATATTCCAAGTTGATGACCAAGCCGCCAGGAGTGATGAAGACCACTCCGACCCCTGCGATGATCTTGTCTTTGGGCCCTGTTCTTGAAGCACTGTCAAAGAACATGTGCTAAATCGAGTTATCTGAGATGACATTGTACTCTAGGACTTCATCTGGGATGTCATCATAGAGCTTTGATGTGTCTGGCCCGTGGTGTGCTGCTAAAAAGTCGGCCAATGCTTGGCCTTTGGCTACCTTTTGTGGATGAAACCATGTCATAAGGAGTCAAAAGTATCACCCATGTGGCTAACCGTGATTTCAAGGCCCCTGGCTTGGTCATGAGGACCCTTAGGGGGTTGACTTGGGAGATGACGTGGATCGTCTGTCCGGCCACATAATGACGCGTCTTCTGGATAGCGAAGAGCAGGGCAAGACACTCCTTCTCGATAGCATTATACCGATGCTCGTCCCCAATCATGGTCCTACTAGGTAGTAGATTGCCTGTTCGTGGCCTTCATTGCTCTTCTGGCTAGCAAAGCACCGAAAGAATGGTCCATAGCTCGGATGTATAGCAGGAAGGGTCTCTCCACGACTAGTGCTACCAGTATTAGAGGACTAGTGAGGTACTATTTGATGTCGTCGAACGCACGCTGGCATTCTTCTGTCCAGACGAAAGAAACTCCTTTCTTCATCAGTTTGGCGAAAGGTTGACATCTACCAGAGAGATTTGCTATGAATCTTCTGATATATGCTAAGCGCCTTTGTAGGCCTCGGAGCTCGCGGAGATTTTTCAGAGGAGCCATGTCCAAGATCACCTTAGTCTTCTCAGGGTCATATGAATACCCTTGTTATGACGATAAAGCCCAAGAATTTGCTACTGGAGACTCCCAGAAATGACTTGGTTGGGTTCATCTTCAATTGATGTGTTTACATTAAGTTGAATACTGTTCTCAAGTCGCCCAAGTGATTGGATTTCTTTTTGCTTTTCACGAAAATATCATCAACGTAACATTCTACCATCTTTCAGAGGTGCTTGCAGAATATGGTGCTCATTGCCTACTGGTATGTTGCTTCCGTATTCTTTAACCGAAGGGCATCACTGTGTAACAGTATATCCTTTTTGGAGTCCGAAATAAAGTATGCTTCTCGTCTTCAGAAAACATCCTGATTTGGTTCTAGCCTGAGAAACCATCCATAAAGGACATACGCTCGAAGCCACAAGTGTTGCCGATCATCACGTCGGTGATCGGGAGAGGAAACTCGTCTTTTGGGAAGGCCAAGTTGAAATCCCTGAAGTTTGTACAGACCCGAATTTTTCATTCTTCTTAGTGATTGGGACAATGTTGGCCCTCCAATCTGGGTGTTGTTCTTCACGAATGAAGTCGCTCTCTAAGAGTTTGTCGACTTCTTCCTCGATAGCATATATGTGTTGGGACAAAAACCCCGTTGTAGCTGTTTGAGAGGCTTAGCATCGTGTAGGATGTTGAGACGGTACACGGCGACTTACGGGTCTAAACCCGACATGTGTTCATAGCTCGATGAAAAGACGTTGATGTATTCTTGGATAAGATGTATCAAAGATTCTTTATCTTCCCCTGTCAAGCTTTTGCTAATGAAGATGGGTTTAGGGAAAGCCTCATCTCCTAGCTCGACTTGGACGACTTCGTCTTCAGTGGGAGGTTTGTGCTATTCGAAGCGTTATTCCCATTATGATCCCAGGCATTGAGCCCAGGGTTCATCCTCGAAGTATTTGAGTACTTGGTCTTCATCCTCGATTGGGGGATCTGTAGAGACCATATTAACAGATAATATCTTATTGAAAGCCTAGCCGATACTGGTATCAGAGTCCCAGGTTGAGGAATCGGAGGAGTGTGAATACATCATGGCCTCCGGCTTTGTCACGACCCGCACCCAGTATAGGGGCACGAGAGGTGGTTACGTCCAGCCTACGCCACAGTGTCGGTGGTAGAACGCTGTCCTAGGTCACATACATCTAACAGTTATAAGGTACATGTATATTATACACTCTGAATGGAGGTGACAATATAAGTACATCTCAATCACAACTAAGGAAGAAAGTACGATAATGATGATAGATGATAATCAACAGAATCCTCAAATGATAAATACAAGATAAGAGAGATAGCTAAATGTCTAAGATAAACAACTACACAAATCCAGAATAACAAATCCCCAAATAAGTACAAGTGTATCCAACATGACATGAAGATAATAAGATACTAGTCTAGCTAACAAGCCTAGACTACTGGGGTAATGTCCTCTACAAGTGCTGGATCCTCCTGTAATATTTCAATAGGTCCAATCAGGACGAAAGCGAGCACATACATCTCACGCAGTTCATATCATAACAGGAATATAATACTGGAAATAGAGTAAGATACATTAAACGCTGAAGAGTAAACATGAAGTAAAGAGAAGACTATAAAGAAATATCTACTATAAGTGAAGAGCTACAGTGAACTAATGATTTTGAGTACAAAATAGACATATGAACGGCTTGATAATAAACATGAGAAGTTGTATATGGCTACACTACTTTGGAAATGTCCACATGACTATTTCTACTCCCCCATCCCCAATCAATACATAAGGATCCATTCAAGTTATGTTATTGTACATAATTTTATATGGGGGACCATAAAGGGTGCACATGAATATAAACATGAGGGCTCCGTGAATATGAGAGTACATGAATCACGAGAGTGCACATGAATGGTGAAAGCACATGAATACATGATGAAAGTGAAACGCACATGACATGATATATCCGATGCTCCCGAGGGGGATAACATCGTATGAAAAGATCCATATAGTACTAATCCGTGTTTCCATCGTGACAGCAACAAGTAAAGTAATCTAGAGCAAGAATATAGTCCTATCAAGTATAAAATGGTCAGAGAATGTACTCGCCTGATATCCTGAGTATCTGAATGAAATACTGCCTCAGGAGTGGTGTCTGGATCCTATTCAGAATAGTACAAGTCACAACATATCCAAATTGGTAAAATAAACTGCTACGATGCATTCTACATGATGTTTGGGTCAATCTAGGCTAAAGTCAACCTTTGATCATCTCTAGTCAACTACTCTAGTCAAACTTGGTCAACTAGGTCAAACCTAACCCAAACAAGTCTCACTAAGCCTAACCAGCCTATTCTAGCAAGCACACATCATTCACAAGTCACACAAGTCTAACAACACACTAAACTCATGTGTATACATTCCTATACACATAGGCTTGCACATTAGGATACCCATAGGCTATACTACATAGGCCATATGCCATATACACCTATATAGGCATGCACACATATCAATTTCCACATATATACACATATTTATATAGACAATATGCATATATATATTACATTACATTTATCACACAAGGTTATATATTATATATATATATATATATATTATATATATATATATATATATAGAATGTGGGCATGGATCCCTTCTGGAGGAGCTCTCCAGCTCCTCGAATGGCCATCCGCCCCGGGCATGGCCGGTGGCCGTCCGCCACCTGGCGCCCCCCCTCTCGCCGGGGGCATTCTTCTTTTCCCGGCCTCCTCGGCCCCTTCGGTCGCACGGAGTCTTTTCCCTCTTCCCGGCCGGAGTCTGTGCCAGTGCGGTAGCTACCCTCCTCCCTCTTCCTCGGTGCAGCAGCCGCCCGCGGCGTCGCAGCATCGCCGTGCTCGGCGCCCCCGGCTGTCCTTCCCCCATCCTCGGTCCTCCCTCCGTCCTCCTCGGCACCCCGAGCGCCGCGCGGTCCCCCCCGGACCGCCGCCACTCTTGGCCGGCCCCCGCCGTCTCGCCTCCCCCCCTCGGCCGCGGGTCCTGTCGCCGCTCCCTCCTCCCAGACGAGGACCCCGAGCTCCCGGCAGCGCCAGCGCGGGCCCTTCATCTCTGGCCCCGGCGTCCCAGCGGCTCAGGGCCTCCCCTCCATTCCTCCTTCTCCGCCTCCTCCGGGCCAGGCGTCCTCCGCCCAGGCGCCGCTTCTCCCCCGGAGCTTCCTTCCGCGCCTCCCTCCGCCTCGGATCTCCCCTCGGCGTTCACTCCTGCACCAGCCTTCGTGCCGTTTCCTCCTTCTCGGTTGCTGAACCCCTTCCCCCGTCCACGCCTCCGCTCCGCTCCCCTCCGCCTCGGCCGGGTCCTACTGGCAGGACCCATCCACCCAACGGTGGTACTGGGTCCCTTCCCAGGCGGACGAGGAGCTCCGCCTCTGCCTCGCTCCTCTCCGAGCCTTCGCCCTCCGTGCATCACTCCGCCATGGCGGAGGCCCCCCTCCCGGCAGTCCCTCTGCCCCCGCCTCCTCTCCGTCACCCTCGTCCCGGCCGGCGCTTACTGGCAATACCCGGCCTACTCGGGGTTGCTGGGTCCCC
The DNA here is from genome assembly GCA_029216955.1 of Iris pallida. Classification (NCBI taxonomy): domain Eukaryota; kingdom Viridiplantae; phylum Streptophyta; class Magnoliopsida; order Asparagales; family Iridaceae; genus Iris; species Iris pallida. Next base: position 49,408 of record JANAVB010035926.1, on the reverse strand, counting down.
GCCGACCACCGGCGGAGGCGGTCCTTCTCTCCATCGGCACGAGCCGCCACCACTAGCGCTCGCGACGGTGGCGCCCAGCGGCTCCACCCCCTCCGGCCGTTCCTGCCCTACGTTCCCCCGCGGATCTGCTCTCTCTCCCTGCGGCTGCTACTCTGTGGCTCAGTGGCCGACTGGCTTTGCTCGGCGTGCTCCCCCCCTCTCCTTCTTCGCGGCCGTCATCCTCCTACTCGGCTCCCTCCATCGCCCCCTGCGTTGTGGACCGGCCGGCGTGCCTGGGCCCCTCCCCCTCTTCTTCTCTTTCTGGCCTGGGGACGGCCCACCCCCGGCCTCGTTTGGAGCTTCTCCGGCCCCGCGGCCCCACCCCGGCGGTCGTCTCTCCCCGGCGGCGTGTTCTCAGCCCGGGCTCGCCCTCGGGACCCGTGCTCCTCGGTCCCAAGGCTCCTCGGCCCCGCCCGCCTTCTCGAGTCCCGCACGTCGGTGCTCGTGCGCATCGGTCCCGCGCGTGGACCGCCACGTGCCTCCCAGCTGGCGGGTCCTCAGCCCCCCCGCATGTCTCCTCGGGACCGCTCTCGGCGGAGAGCTCCTCGATCGGCTGTACTGGTGCTGTGGACCCTCCGCTCCTCCCGTGCCCCTCTCTCTGCCAGTCGGGCGGTTCCTTATCCTCCCGCTCCAGGAGGCGCTGCCGCGGGCCTCCCGTCGTGTCGCGGCTACCACCTCCGGCCCCGGCGGTGCTTCCCCTTCCCTCTGGAGCTGGGGTGAGGGTCCCAAGGCCACCCCCCTTTGGGGTCCCGGGCCCCTCGGGCCGCTCCCCCTTCGGGCTACGCGCCCGGAGCAGGCCCCTCGGGCCACGTGCTTTCCGCCACGTGTCCCCTTTCCCCCCGTTTCTTTGCTTGTTTGTTTTGAATTTTGAATGGGTGGCCGGTTTGTTGGACCCGGTCTCCACCCTATGTTGCTTTGTGTTGTTCTCCTTTTCAATAAAGTTGTTAGTTGTTTTAAATATATATATATATATATATATATATATATATATAAAATATATATATATACATATACACATATAGAAAAATAGGGTGTCATGCATATGTGTGTGTGTATGTGTAGAAGTGTCTAGAGTACGTGTGTGTGTGCATAACAGTGTTGCACACTCTCAGATTTCACTGGAGTGCAAAAGTGTGTGTGTGTGTATACATTGTTCTCAGATCCAAACAGTGTACACAAGTCAGTATGAATAATGTTATCTGTGATTCTCAGTGTCCAGGTTAATGTATAATGTGTGGGTGAGTAATATGGGTGAGTGAGTGAGTGTAGAGTAGATTCTCAGGTTTGATAGGGCATAGATGTGTGTAAGGGTGACAGTGGCTATAGGGTGTGTGTGTCTAGGGAAATGAATATTGTGAGTGAGTGTGCAGGTTACATACATGTGTGGGTATGTTTCAAGTCAGTGTGTCAATCTCAGGTTTTATAGTGTGTCTGAGTGAAACATTCCCAGTTTTTCTCAGGTTTATCAGTTCATGTGTGTGTGTGTGTCAATAGCTATCAGTGGTGTACAAATTTCCAGGTTCTCAGGGAAACAATTTACAATTTGATATCTTAACTGAAATCGAAAACCAATATCAACACCACCTTGATTCCTATTGAAACTTAAACTCAGCTAAATATAGGAATCACATTGAAATTGAACCAAACCAATTCAGGAAAACACAATGGCAGTTCAAATTCTCAGGTAAGGAACAGTGCACATATATTAACAGTGTATACTTAACAGTTCAGCAGTTCAAATGAAATTCAAAAACTAAATTCCCAGGCTAATATAAAACCCAACATGTATGTTAACTTTCAGATATGAATTTGTGAACCAACAACACAATTAATCAAACAAAACAGTTAAACATTCATTGAAAATTTCAGAAAATCAAGTGACAGTTTAAGTATCAGAAAATTAAGGAAAATTCCTAATTCGAATTAAAATAACAACTAATATTCAAATTAATAGGTTTAATGAATGTACTACATGTGATTGTGTCATAGGGGTGTCCCAGTGTCCATGAACTGGACACAACGTGTCCATGAACTGGACACAACGTGTCCAAAACTAATTCTAACACACGAGCACTGTACAGTGCATTGACAGTATCGTGCACGCGTGTCGAGTGAGCTAGGGACACGTGTGTACCACCAAGTGTGTCATGGTCGTGCACATAGGTAGAGGGGGTCTAGGGCTAGGGTTTGATCACCCTGAGACGTGTCCAAATCATATCTTCGTGAGACACGAAGTCTGTGTCAGTAGCCTATGGTTGGCTATGCACTAACAGCACGAAACCCGTATGGCTTCGATATCTCGCAAACTACTCAATAAAACTCAATGAAATTTTATACCCCTCCTGTCAGTCAACTTCCCTACGTGTATACCAATTTTTGTGCCATCTCGTGCAGTGTCCACGGAGAAATCGGACACGGGCAGCAGAAAACCCGGCCGAGTCCCCGTGCAGCGTGTCCAGTACAATTTAGGACACAAAAACGACATGAAAACCAGCTCTGTCTTCACAAAATTAATATACATATATAGATCTACAAATTCATGTAATTAGTTTAGCAAAATACGAAAATCTATTCCAAGTGGCATTCCATCAAACACTTGCACATACACATTGACACGTGTCCGATACGGACACCAAACGGACACAATTTCTAACCAAATTTGAGGGACAGCTAGGGACACCTAGATCTAGGCTAGGATGCAAAAAATCAGAATAATAACACAATTTAAGGATTTTTACCTATAGGTGTCCAATGGCAAGAAAAGTCCCAAAATAGAGTGTTCCTCCTTGCTAGCTCAAATCCCAAAATTGCTCAAAAGCTGATATTACTCTCCATAAACAGAAAATAGAGGAGTATTAGACTCTAATGCAAGAAAATAGAGTCAAAAAGAAATTAAAATGGAAAAACTATGGATTGGGGAAGAATGGCCATACCTTTTTTTTTCTAAATGTTGATTCAATACAAAGAGGCAAGAACTAAATGAAGAGAGTATTTATAGGAAGGGAAGCCCTAGTGGTCGGCCATAGTGAATGGAAATTAGGGTTAGGGTTTAGTCTAATGGGCTATGGGACAAGTTGCATTAGTCATGAAATCAATTCATGATTCTCAAGTCATGGACTTAATCCTTAATTCTCTTATTTGAATCTTGACTTCTAAATGACTAACTTAGGTTGACTTAAGTTAGACTAGGGTCTCACTATGTTAATCAAGTCACCCTAGCTAGGGTCAACTCCTAGGTTAGTCTCCAAAGACTCAGCTAGTCAAAGTCAAAAATAATAATCACCAATTCAATAAATCAAAAATAAATTCAAAAATTCTCAATTGACCAAAATACCCTCAAGCTAAAATATGGTAGTGACATGCTCCGAGCTCTCCGAAGTTCTTGTGGGTGTAACAAACCCAACCCCGGCGAGTGCGCTGATAATAGTTTTGGGACTTTCCTTTAGATCATGAAGTCGTAAGGGAAGGCGTCGGCCTTGGTCATAGTTTAGTCCTCTGTCACTGTTTAAGTCATAACCCATTTTCTAGATGAGATTTTTAGCTTAAGTAGTGTAACGATAGAGTTGCATCATACCGTTATCGGGTTCTGGTTCTACCGGCGCCAGTCATTGAGGATGCTCCAATCGGCCGAAGATGATGGGTTCTACCTACTTCTTTGCTGGAACTACGAAGTAGGCGTCTTGAGAAGTGACAACTCGGCTTGCGAGGTTATCGGTTGTCACTTGTGTTTGCAGCATTATAGAGCGTTGTCTAAGAAATACCTAGTATTCCAATACGCACAAGAGTAATTCAAAGACAACTTATTATTAATAAAATACAAAATTTTATCCCGAGCGATTACATCATCTAAAGAATGTGCTTCGGTATTGGTGCATATGTAGTCTTCCAACTCTTCATCCGTGAGCAGCAGGGCTGTTGCGGGGGTGGATGACGTTTCCCCTTCAGCTTGAATACCAAGGGGGCTGTAGTCGGACGTTCGTATGACCTCATAGTTGGCTTCAAAACCTTCCGAGGAAGACTTTTGCATAGGCTCCTGGCTATCCTCTGACATGATCAAGGATGATCTAGCCGGAGCTTTGCCTCGAAGCTTGATAACGAGAAGGGCTAATGTCTTGGAAGATTTCTCACTCAATCGAACCCTCAATGGTTCTTCAGCAATAACTGCACTTCTGTCTTATCATAGGCATCATTGGCGTCGTCGTCCCATGGGACTGATTTTTATAGATCTGCATCTATATAGTATGCTTCGAGCCCTCGGAAGGGATCAATGTCAGTGAACTCGGTCTTGTTAGTCCCATCGCTGGCCACATACTTCATGTACTGATAGAGAGTGGAGGGCACGATCATGTATTCATAAATCCATGGTCGTCTAAATATCATGTTGTAGTTTATATCGTCGTCAATGATGTAGCATGTAGCGTCAATCTGAAGATCATCTATTTGGCATTTCAAGCAAAACATGCCTAGGGATTCACTTTTTCCAGCATTGAAACTGATGATTGTAGTGTTCGACGTAGTAAGCAGATGCATCGGGATCCCTAAAGCTTGGAGTAAACTCCGAGGGATGATGCTAAGAGAAGAGCTAGGGTCGATGTGGATGCAATCGACCTTAATGGTACCAACGTACCCTGTATAGTACAGGGGTCGGTTGTGTCGATTGTTTTTAGTAGCATGTCCTACTGAGTGAAGGTGATGTTAGGGATCACCACGCCATACTAAGACAATATGGATATTCAGTAGGATTCTCCTTGGGCGGTTGCACCCGAGTGAGATAGAAGTCAGCATTCTGTAAAGCTTCGCTGAGGGCATCTTGAGTCTCTTTGGAAAGATGGAGAAGCTCGAAGAGTGGTAGTCGAGCCGGAGTGTTGGCCAGCTGTGCCAATATATCAAATTGTAGGACTTAATTAGCCCTACTACCGAGTCTTTTCTTAGTGGTTGTCAAAGCTGCTTCTGTTTATCTGCAGCAGGCGCTTGAGATAGGCCTGCTTCCGATGTATCGGGGGCGTTGGTCGTGTCACCAGTACCCTAGAGTAAGGGCATGAGAAGTGGGTACGTCCAGCCTACGCCGCAGTATCGACTGTAGAACGTTGTCCTAGGTCACTATCACAAACTCAATACAATATGATATACTCTCCGAACGGAGGATAAATCACATAAGGTACAACTCAATCACAAATCTAGAGATGGAAATAGCACGATATGATAAATATGAAATCCTCAACTGAAGTACAAACGGAAGAGAAAGTCTAAGTGTTTAAACGACACAATATCACAACATCCAGAAAATAATACAACTCTGAAGTCAATATAAATGACATAAGAAATAAGATAAAGCCTAGCTAATCTAGTCTAAACAGTATGGATGACGTCCTCAGCTAGAGCTGGATCCTCCTATGGGTCCAACTCACAGGTGTCATCTAGATGGGCTCCATAGTCGGTTGGGCAGTAGTCCTCGGTATCATCTGTAATATTTTCAACAGGTCCAGTCAGGAGGAGCGAGCACAGTACATCTCATGCAGTTCATATCATGGAAGGAAAATAAAGCAAGCAATAGAGTAAGATACATGAAACGTTGTAAGAAGATATACATAAAAATAGGAGAGATATTTGATAACTGGAAATATATACATGATAAGTAAGAACTGTAAGTGACTAGTGATTTAGAGTACGAGATGGCATATAATTGGCTTGGGTTGAACATGATATACATGAGTGAACATGAGGGACACCAGCCAAGAAGGTTGTATTGCAGACGAAAAGTAACAGAGTGAACATGATGGGAAAATCACATGACCATTATACTCACCCCTACCCACAATTAATACACAAGTATCCAGTCAAGTTATGTTACGAACATGATGTTCTGGTTAAACACGCAGCACATGACGAAACATGAACGTACACGAGAGCACAAGAAAGTACATGAGCGTACATGAAAGAACATGAGAGAACATGAGTGTACATGAATAACGTAAGAGCAAGGAATACATGATGTATATGAAATACACGACATGAAGTATCCGATGTGCCCGCTAAGGGAGACAACATCCTAAGAAGAGATCCATATAGTACCAATCCGTGATAACAAGTGTCAGCATCAAGTAAAGTAATCTAGAGCAAGAATATAAGTCGTGACAAGTATGAAACGATCAGAGAATATACTCATCTGCGATCTGAATGTCTGTGATGAGAATACACTGTCCGAAATAAGGTATCTGAGTCCTATTTAGAGCAACACAAGTCATGATGTATACAAGGGGATTATAATTTGAAGAATACAATGCATCTACATGATTTCTAGGTCAATCTAAGTCAAGTCAACTATTGGTCAACTAAGTCAATTGGTCACTATTAACTTCATGTTGACTTTTGGTCAACTCTAGTCAAACTAGGTCAAGGGCTAGTCTAATAAGTCTAACTAGCCTAACCAAGTTAGCCTAGGCAATCAAGGCTAGACATAAGCAAAGCAAATCAATGTGAACCATACCAAGGCATCTATACACATACTATATACATGTCACATCACATCATTATATACATTATCATATACCTATATTCATATAGAGCTGAGTTATACATAGTGTTACATATATACCTTTATATAGGCATACATACTATTATCATAACACTATAATACATTGTATCATGCATCACTACATTGCTATATAACTTGCATACCTTGCATACATATATGCCTTCATGCCTACATACAATACCTTGCATTACACTATACATTCTTACATGCCTACATGCATATTTTACATGTCACGTATACATTATACATTATATTGCATAAGAAGAGGGGAAGAACATGAGTGTACATGTAGAGGGTTAGTGAAAGAGAGTTAGTGAGTGAAAGGTATGACTGATTTCAGTTCATGCATATTAATTTCAGACTTAACAGTTAACTAATCCTCATTAGAAACATGGGCAATTTTAGGTTTACATTTCTTTTTCCATATTCAATCCCCAACCAAACTCACTTACACATTTCAGTTTCAGTTTTAAACTAACTCATATTCTCAATTCAATTTTCAATTTCTAAGTTGACATTTACATATCAATTTCCAAAACTTGAATTCAATTAAAACCAAATCTAAAATCAACTAACCATGTTCCCATGTTTTAAAAAAGGAAACTCAGTTATTTACATATAGGAAAGAAATCCTCAGGTTTTAAACCAACTGAGAACATGTATTCACATATTGTATTCTACATTCATACCTACATGTATTCACTCAAACATACATGTGTTTCATTCATTCATACATGTGTTCATGGATTATGGACTGAATTTAAGAGCTAAAGGACAACATGACATATGAATTAAACTGGTATCTCAGTTTTCAGGTGCTCGGTTATGACATTGAAATTTTAGTCTACAGTTATCAACTAAACTCATTTCAGTCTTCACTTTAAATCCCAGACATTACATTTCAGTTTACAATATTCATTGATTTAATACTCAGGAATTTAACAGTTCAGTTTTCATGTTAACTCCAACATTCAACCAAATGGAATTAACAACAACTAACAATATATTTACACAACCTTAATTCTAAAACTGATTTAACATTAAATCTCAGGAAAACAGATATTGAAACTCAGTTTTCAGTCTACATGTTCAGTCCTAAAAATGGAGTTCAAATAAACATCAAACAAAACCTATAGTTCTCAAACCGAAACAACAACACAACATGTATCCTAGAAGTATAACAACATACATATATAATCTCAGAAAAAAATGAGAAATCAAAATTAATTCTTAGTTAACATTAGGTTCTCAGTTTTAACATATCAATCAAAACTCAGGTTTTCAATTCTTAGTAAACAGGTTCAGTTTATAAGTTTCAGTTTACATTCATCACGTTTGAACCAAATGAATTCAAACAAGCAAAGTTACATATATTTACAACCTGAACCCTAAACTCATTTAACATATAACAATTTCAGTTGACAGTTTAAACCAATTCCCAGTCACAATTTTTTAGAGTATCAGTATTCGAGTTGAACCCAAATCGAAACCCAATACTAATGATAAACCCAAAATCAGTGTGTGCTGAGTGTTCCTCACGTGAAGACGTGTCAGGAGGATATATTCGTGTCCAAAAACTGTGTCCAGAGGTGTCAAAATAATAGTGTCAAAGCTGTGCAGTGCACAGCCTCGTGCACAGGTGTCGACCCAAGTATGACATGACACAGACATCCATGTGTCACGTGCACGTGTCAGTAGCTATGATAGGTCTAGGCGAACGTGTCCAAGTACCTGAGTCATGGCCAAGTGGTGTCGTGTCCGATATACAAGGACGTATCCGAGCAAATTTTCTGTGCGTGTACAGTGTGTGCGTGATCCGTGCAAGATCGAAAACTCCCTCGATACTCGATCATTTACCTGAAACTTTATGGGTGGCCTGACAGTGTCTGCCCCCTCCCTCGTGCCAAGTGGCATGGGTCCACGTGGCAAAACGAGAGAGAAATCAGAGTGTGGTAGCAGGGGACAGCACGAGGGTGTCGTACAGCGTGTCCGTAGCCATTTTAGACACAGACACGACAAAAAACCTAGCTCAGTCTTCACTAAAATTAAATAACACATAAAGGCCTACAAATTTGTTCAAACACAATTTAAAATTAGCAATATTTATTTCTAACAAGCATTTCATCAAACACCCTATTAAAAACACCGATACGTGTCCGATACGGACACGAAATGGACACGAATTCCTACCAAACTAGTGCTACACCTAGGGGAACCTTAAATGAATGCATCTATGGAAAGAAACTGAAATTTAAATAGGTTTTAGGGCAATTACCTATCGAGGGTGAAACCTCAATGAAAATGAATAAGGTGAAGGTGTTCTTCTCCAATTTGAACGGTCAATTCACTTCGAAACCGTGCTAACTAGCCTCCCTTAGCACCCTCTACTATTGGGGATGATGATGCAATTGATTAGGATCAAATTGGACTTAATTTGGATATTAGGAAAAGAATTTTGGGGAGGAACAATTAGGGCTTTTTCTAGGTATTTAAAAATAGGCAAGCAAGAACAATATAGGAACATACTTACAGGAGTGGGGGATCCTATGGTAGCTGCCATTAGATGAATTAGGGTTAGATTTTAGGTCTAGATGAGTGGCTAGGAGTTGTCAATCCAATTCTAGGCCTTCCTATTGGTTCAACTTGTCATAGGCTTCCTTTTTCATAAATATCCTAAGAGAAAATATCCTACTTATAATATCTAGATATTATTAACCTTGTCATTACTAGGTTACCCTAATCAACACTCTAAGCTTAAGGCTAATCTAGATTAGGCTAAGTTCTAGTCAAGTCTCAACTAACAAATAGCACATATTTAACTGATACAATTTATAATTTCACAAAATTGTCAAAATGACCAAAATACCCTTATGCTAAAAAGTTGTAATTAGTCATCCTAATCACACGACTATGCTTTCTTGCTCATGGTTAGTCACTAGGCTTAGCAAAACTAGGATTTAACTAGTTAACCATCAAAATCACAATTTAATATTTTAAATAGTTTTAAATTAATTAAAAATCACCAAAAATCATAATATGATTTAAATATCATTATTAAATGACTATAATTACAAAATTTCAAAATTACCCTCATTTGAGAAAAGTGGGTGTTACAAGTCTACCCCCTTTAGAATAATTTTGTCCTCGAAATTTAGGTCGGTCGTACTCCTTCTATGTCAAATCCCCAATCAATCAAGGTCTTAAGAAAACTTATCTAAATCATGCAATTGGAAAGAAATATAGGATTATGGTAAGTGGTATCAGTCTGAGGTCTCATCTAGCCATTCTAGTCATACTAGATCAAGGCAATCATAAGGTATCAAAACATACAACAATATGGTAGGGTGCATCAATTATCAAAGACTGGCTAAGATATAGGTCAAGGACTCACCTCCAACTAGGTCTGGTGGCTGGAACTCCCTCCCGAAGGCGGAGCCTTGGCTGGGATAAGTATAAAAGGACAGTCTCGCACCACGTGTGTAGCTGACCCACAAAACAGGCACACCCTTCTCCTCTTCCTACAGTGGTCCCATATATGTCCAAGCTTCCTACAGAAGGTACAAGTAGGCACTTTCTCAACTGACCACTGCTAAACAAGAGTTTAGACTGGATAGGCTGGCCTAGACTGATAGTCTGTGTGCTCATAGGGCTCTGGGAATACACTGCTCCTCGTCCTCTTAGAACTAGGCTCTCCTTCTGAATGTACCAAATCCTACAGCAGTTGGATCCCGTGGCCCTGCTCCCTCAGGATCTCAGCCTGAACTCTCTGTGCCTCCAATACATCCCGGAGAAGTCTGGATATCTTAGCTCCGTCAGGAAACAAACATACGAGGGTATGGTATGGAGTACTACTCCTGGAGGCAGAGAAGGAGGCGGGGAAAGACTCTCGGTCTCAGATGAGACTGCAGCTCTCTTGAATAACAGGTGGTCGAGAGAAACTCTCTAGTGAGGATGCTAACACCTCCTCGATGGCAGGAGGTGCCACTACCCTTGGGTTAGCTTGAGGGGTCACTACCTCCTGAGCGATAGGAGGTGGAAGCACGCTCCTAGTCATATCTAGAGCTACAGCGGCTCTCAGACGATGGGCTCAGGTCATGGGTGCCATACTGGAAAAAGGTAAGGGAAAAATCAATCATCAAAAGGCTGTAAGGCAGTCTATCATTCTATATGAAAACTGGTAAATATAAACAACAGAGAACCAGCTACAAGGGTCACTACTCTAAAGCCAAGCTATATTATCATCCCTAAGATAAAGGCCTAATCACAAGTCATCAAATCATCATACTAAGAAAGAGTTATAACTAATAAAGTTTTACAAGAATTAGACTAGTTAACAAAAGTTATCCCTACTCCTAAGTTATTTGATGATGGAAAACAATTTTTTTTAAACAGAAGTGAAATGGAAGAGGTAATATTTTAAGAACCTTCTCAAGATATAATCTGATAATCACATGCGTCTGTCCAAAATCATGATACTCAGAATCCTTGCCACGCTAGTAAGCAAGGCTGCGATGAACGGTAGAGTCTATAACTGGGGTATACATCTCTATGATCATGTCGTCTGGAATCCTCGCTATGCCGACTAGTACAGCTGTGAGAAATTCCAATCTCTTGGTCAAGATATGTACATCTGAAGTCAGGTCCCTATGTTCTTACCACGCCGGTTAATATAGCTACAGTAAACTCTAGGTTCCATAATAAAGTAGACATTTTACCATCCCTGTTATTCCCGTCAACATATGTTATCAGAAGATAGCGTAACTCAGGTTATAAAATTCATCTCGATAAGAAAAATCAAATCAACAACGATCCATCAAAATCAAATTCAATATCAAGGAGTCAGGGTAAATCAAAACAAGAGAAAATGATTTCAAATTTGAAGTTCAGAATGAGATTCTCATGGGTCATCCCAGGAATCTCTCAAGGAATTCTAACTGTGATTGAGTACCTCAAAACTTATATCCTATATTCTACCACAGGCTGTAGTGACACTCTAGTTCGAGTACCACTACAAAATTGTACTAACTGTGACTCTCAGGACCTGCATGGGCTACCACTAAAAATATGTCACGGCCCACACCCTAGAGTAAGGGCACGAGAAGTGGGTACATCTAGCCTACGCCGCAGTGTCGGCGGTAGAACGCTGTCCTAGGTCACTATCACAAACTCAATACATATGATATACTCTCCAAACGGAGGACAAATGACATAAGGTACAACTCAATCACAAATATAGAGATAGAAATAGCACGATATAATAAATATGAAATTCTCAATTGAGGTACAAACAGAAGAGAAAGTCTAAGTGTCTAAACGACACAACATCACAACATCCAAAAAATAATACAACTCTGAAGTCAATATAAATGACATAAAAATAAGATAAAGCCTGGCTAATCTAGTCTAAACAGTATTGATGACGTCCTCAGCTAGAGCAAGATCCTCCTATGGGTCCAACTCACAGGTATCGTCTAGATGGGCTCCATAGTAGGTTGGACAGCAGTCCTCGGTATCATCTGTAATATTTTCAACAGGTCCAGTCAGGACGGGAGCGAGCACAGTACATCTCATGCAGTTTATATCATGGCAGGAAATAAAGCAAGCAATAGAGTAAGATACAAGAAATGCTGTAACAAGATGTACATGAAAACAGGAGAGATATTGATAACTGGAAATATATACATGATAAGTAAGAACTGTAAATGACTAGTAATTTAGAGTACGAGATGGTATGTAATTGGCTTATGTTGAACATGATATATATGAGTAAACATGAGGGACACTAGCCAAGAAGGCTGTGTTGCATACGAAAAGTAACAGAGTGAACATGATGGGTAAATCACATGACCATTTATCACCCCTACCCACAATCAATACATAAGGATCCAGTCAAGTTACGTTACGAATATGATGTTTTGTTTACACACGAAGCACATGAGGAAACAAGAACATACACGAGAGCACATAAAAGTACATGAGCGTACATAAAAGAACATGAAAGGACATGAGTGTACATGAATAACGCAAGAGCAAGGAATACATGATGTACATGAAACACACGACATGAAGTATCCGATGTGCCCGCTAAGGGGGATAACATCCTAAAAAAAGATCCATATAGTACCAATCCGTGATAACAAGTATCAGCATCAAGTAAAGTAATCTAGAGCAAGAATATAAGTCGTGACAAGTATGAAACGATCAGAGAATGTACTCGCCTGCGATCTGAATGTCTGTAAGAATACACTGTCCGAAATGAGGTATCTGAGTCCTATTTAGAGCAAAAAAGTCATGATGTATACAAGGGGATTATAATTTGAAGAATACAATACATCTACATGATTTTTAGGTCAATCTAGGTCAAGTCAACTATTGGTCAACTAAGTCAATTGGTCACTATTAACTTCATGTTGACTTTTGGTCAACTCTAGTCAAACTAGGTCAAGGGCTAGTCTAACAAGTCTAACTAGCCTAACCAAGTTAACCTAGGCAATCAAGGCTAGACATAAGCAAAGCAAATCAATGTGAACCTCACCAAGGCATCTATACACATACTATATGCATGTCACATCACATCATTATATATTATCATATACCTATTCATATAGAGGTGAGTTATACATAGTATTACATATATACCTTTATATAGGCATACATACACATTATCACAACACTATAATACATTGTATCATGCATCACTACATTGCTATATAACTTGTATACATTGCATACATATATGCCTTCATGCCTAAATACAATACCTTGCATTACACTATACATTCTTACATGCCTACATGCATATTTTATATATCATCTATACATTATGCATTACCTATATTGCATAAGAAGAGGGGAAGAACATGAGTGTACATGTAGAGGGTTAGTGAAAAAGAGTGAGTGAGTGAAAAGAGTGACTGATTTCAGTTCATGCATATTAATTTCAGACTTAACAGTTAACTAATCCTCCTTACAAATATGGGCAATTTTAGGTTTACATTTCTCTTTCCATATTCACTCCCCAACAAAACTTACTTACACATTTCAGTTTCAGTTTTAAACTAACTCATATTCTCAATTCAGTTTTCAATATCTAAGTTGACATTTACATATCAATTTCCAAAACTTGAATTCAATTAAAACCAAATCTAAAATCAACTAACCATGTTCCCAGCTTTTAAAATAGGGAAACTCAGTTATTTACATATAGGAAAGAAATCCTCAGGTTTTAAACCAACTGAGAACATGTATTCACATATTGTATTCTACATTCATACCTACATGTATTCACTCATACATACATGTGTATTCATACATGTGTTCATGGATTATGGACTGAATTTAAAAGCTAAAGGACAACATGACATATGAATTAAACTGGTATCTCAGTTTTCAGGTGCTCGGTTATGACATTGAAATTTTAGTCTACAGTTACCAACTAAACTCATTTTAGTCTTCACTTTAAATCCCAGACATATATTTCAGTTTACAACATTCATTGATTTAATACTCAGGAATTTAACAGTTCAGTTTTCATGTTAACTCCAATATTCAACCAAATGGAATTAACAACAACTAACATATATATTTACACAACCTTAATTCTAAAACTGATTTAATATTAAATCTCAGGAAAATAGATATTGAAACTCAGTTTTCAGTCTACATGTTCAGTCCTAAAAATGGAGTTCGAATAAACATCAAACCAAACCTATAGTTCTCAAACCGAAACAACAACACAACATGTATCCTAGGAGTATAACAACATACATATATAATCTCAAAAAAATGAGAAATCAAAATCAATTCTCAGTTAACATTAGGTTCTCAGTTTTAACATATCAATCAAAACTCAGGTTTTCAATTCTTAGTACACAGGTTCTGTTTATAAGTTTCAGTTTACATCCATCACATTTGAACCAAATGAATTTAAATAAGCAAACTTACATATATTTACAACCATAACCCTAAACTCAATTAACATATAACAATTTCAGTTGACAGTTTAAACCAATTCCAAGTCACAGTTTTTTTAGAGTATCAGTATTCGAGTTGAACCCAAATCGAAACCCAATACTAATGATAAACCCAAAATCAATGTGTGCTGAGTGTTCCTCACAAGAATACGTGTCAGGGGGATGCATTCGTGTCCAGAGGTGTCAAAATAATAGTGTCAAAACTGTGCAGTGCACATCCTCGTGCACAGGTGTCGACCCAAGTATGACACAACACAAACATCCATGTGTCACGTGCACGTGTAGCTAGGATAGGTCTAGGCAAACGTGTCCAAGTACCTGAGTCATGGCCAAGTGGTGTCATGTCCGAGATACAAGGACGTATCCGGGCGAATTTTCTGCGCGTGTACAGTGTGTACGTGACCCGTACGAGATCGAAAACTCCCTCGATACTCGATTATTTCACCTAAAACATTGTGGGTGACCTGACAGTGTGCCCCCTCCCTCGTGCCAAGTGGCATGGGTCCACATGGCAAAACGAGGGAGAAATTAGAGTGTGGTAGCAGGTGACAGCACGAGGGTGTCGTACAGCGTGTCCGTAGCCATTTTGGACACGGAAACGACACAAAACCTAGCTCAGTCTTCACTAAAATTAAATAACACAAAAAGGCCTACAAATTTGTTCAAACACAATTTGAAATTAGTAATATTTATTTCTAACAAGCAATTCATCGAACACCCTATTAAAGACACCGATACGTGTCCGATATGGACACGAAATGGACACAAATTCCTACCAAACATGGGCTACACCTAGGAGAACCCTAAATGAATGCATCTATGGAAAGAAACTGAAATTTAAATAGGTTTTAGGTCAATTACCTATCGAGGGTAAAACCTCAATGAAAAATGAATAAAGGGAAGGTGTTTTTCTCCAATTTGAACGGTCAATTCACTTCGAAACCTTGCTAACTAGCCTCCCTTAGCACCCTCTACTAATAGGGATGATGATGCAATTGATTAGGATCAAATTGGACTTAATTTGGATATTAGGGAAATAATTTTGGTGAGGAACAATTAGGGCTTTTTCTAGGTATTTAAAAATAGGCAAGAATAACATAGGAGCATACTTATAGGAGTGGGGGATCCTATGGTGGATGCCATTAGATGAATCAGGGTTAGATTTTTGGTCTAGATGAGTGGCTAGGAGTTGTCTACCCAATTCTAGGCCTTCCTATTGGTTCAACTTGTCATAGGCTTCCTTTTTCATAAATATCCTAAGAGAAAATATCCTACTTAGAATATCTAGATATTATTAACCTTGTCATTACTAGGTTACCCTAATCAACACTCTAAGCTCAAGGCTAATCTAGATTAGGCTAAGTTCTAGGTCAAGTCTCAACTAACAAATAACATATTTAATTAATACAATTTACAATTTCACAAAATTGTCAAAATGACCAAAATATCCTTAGGCAAAAAAGTTGTAATTAGTCATCCTAATCACACGACTATGCTCCCTTGCTCATGGTTAGTCACTAGGCTTAGCAAAACTAAGATTTAACTAGTTAACCATCAAAATCACAATTCAATGTTTTAAATAGTTTTAAATTAATTAAAAATCACCAAAAATCATAATATGATTTAAATATTATTATTAAATGATTATAATTACAAAATTTCAAAATTACCCTTATTTGAAAAAAGTGGGTGTTCCAGGTCACGACAGGCGGAGGTGTCTCTTCCTTTGGAGCTTGGTTCTCTTCTAGCTGGTGAGCTGAGCGAGTGGTAACCATGGTGTCATCAGTTGTCGTAGAGATCATGTGACACGACCTGACTTCTTTTCCTTGACAGAGTGTGCTGCAGGCGTCATCATGTCTGGAGTAAGATCAGGATGGATCCATAACCTTGTCTTACGACATTGTAAATGGGATGAGCCCTTAAGCATTGTCACGAGCTGGTGGAAGATTGACTACTTCCATTGTCTCCCTTGGAGTAGGGACTACGCCATCTTGCACCTCCGTGGTTTGAAAACATTTTTTATTAGAGAGTTACTATGTTGGCAGTAACAGTATTCTCCTCATAGTCAAGTGAGATGACTTTGGCATCGATGAGAGGCTGGATCTGTCTTTTTAGCACGTACAATCATATATCAAATGGTTGACGTACTGATGATAGTGGCAGTACTTTGGGTTGTCCACTCTTTCTACTTCATCGGGGCACTTTGGTGGTGGGAGTGAAAGCTTGTCGCTCTACGTTAACATATCGAAGAGTTCTAGCATATCTTCATCGTTGAAGGAGTTGGTCTCCTTCGGCCTCTGCGCTTTCGTAGGCTTCGGGTTCACTAATGCCGAACCTTTAGAAATGTTGACGGTCATGGCTTGCTTCCCTTTTGCGTCTTTGGGGTTATGCTGGACAAACGCCTCCCTTTATCTTCGAGAGAAAAAAGTTTAGTCCCAGGAGCTGCACATCTTGAGCCTTTTTTTGTGCCACATCCGCCTCTATAATAAAAGGCGTCCATTCTGTGCCAGGAGTACTATGCCACAACTTGATTGTAGGAAGCATATCTTGAGACACGAGTCCATAAGCATAGGCTCGGGTATACCAGGAGGTAACCTCAGAGCTGCCTGGCGAAAGCGCTCAATATATGCGCGTACAGGCTCTTTCTTCCTCCGAATGATGTACATGAGAGTCGACATCGTCATGTCCATTCCTCCTTCATAGAATCGATTGAGGAATAGAGTCTTTAAGTCTTCGAACGATGTAATGCAATTGTACGAAAGACTGTAAAATCGTTTGTAGGCCACTCCCTGCAGGGCTCCTATGAATAGGTCGGTGATGAGAGCATTGTCCTTTGATAGATGTACTATTACTGAGGCAAAGTACCTGAAGTATCGTCGGGGAGACTCTTTTCCATCAAAGTGTAGGAGTGTCTACGGATTGTATTTGGGGGGATAGATCACATTATCCCATTCTGCAGGATATGGCTACCGAATCCCCATCTTTTGGAGTGTTGCTCGCTTTTCTTTGGCATCATAGCGAGCGTATAACTCCTGGAGGGCCTCATGTATCTCAGTTGACATCGCAGGTCCGGTTGTCGAATTGATGACGACGGTGCTGCTTAGTTTACGAGGGGAAGCACATTGGATCCACAATTAGCTGCTGGGTCAGGAGCAGTAGTGGAGGCAGCGAGAGTCAACCTCTCCTAGATCTCCAGGATGACAAAAACTAAAGACTGCATAGTAGTATTCAACATATTTAGGCTTATCTTGAGAGCTTATATACATTTCAGCTGACTAAAGCCTTCGCTGCTTTTCGCATTGTCGCCGTCGGCCATGAACACGAACATCATGTGTGGATGGGTTCAAAGGATAGTAGATCTTTCGCTCTCCAGCACGGACGACTGAGTCCCATCATCTTTAGGATAGATTAGAAGGTTACATATCCTCAAACTCATTGTAGTTGCTACCCCTAGTTTGTTGGCTAGCTGCGCTTGTGAAGGCATCTGTGTCAATCATTCGTTGGATTGGAATGCGGGATTGTCATTAATGGTGGAGGACTGGCCAGCCCCAGCATCTAACGTAGCATCTCCCTACGGCAAGGAGCCAAACTTGGTGCCCGTGTGTTGGAACACACCTGTGCTGGGCATTTTCATCTTGCTACTTCTAGGCCGCTTCTTGGGCTTGTTGGCTGAAGTGGTAGGATTTTTGGATAGTTGCTTGAGAGATGGAGAACCCTGTGCCGTGTTGCATGGAGCAACACGGAGTTCCTCTTCTTTTCGTTTGTCGACCCCCAGTCGAGTCCATGATGTACAACCGCCATTAGTCGCAGTCTTTGGAAGACGGACTGTCTCCTCGGTGGTAAATTGGCTACCTGGTGACAGTACAGTTGATGGTGATCTGGGTGCAATTATGCCTTGGTTTAGGCATTCCTTGTGCCGTACGCTCCTTCTCTGCTTTACGCTTGTAGGAAAGCATTGGGGTCTTTATTCCTGTGCTCCCATTGCACGTATAGGGAAGCTGTACGCAGGAGTGAGGATATGAAGACATCTCTCTCTTCTAAGTTCCTACGTGCGGGACACGCTTGGGTCCTGATCAGAAAGTTGATGATAAGGTAGACTATTTCCATGCTTACAGAAATACTATTCGCGTGTCTTTCTCAGTAGAGTGTACCCCTGACTCAAGTTGTGCACATGAGTGCTCAAGTGACATCAGGGTTCTACCGGTCGAGGCATTAAGGAACTCGGACCAGTTTTATATCTATCTATTGGCTGAGCGTATGACTCTCAATGCGGGCCTTTGGTCGACTATTGGCATAGCACGTTGGTTGCACAAGGTGCATGCTGCCTTGGATTTCTTCCTACTACCCTGAGAGGTGTATAGTATTCAGAATCCAATGTAGTGGTTAGCATAGCACTTTGGTCGCAAAGGGCACGTGCTGCCTTGGATCTCTTTAAGTTACCTCCAGGAGGTGCGTAACGTCCAGAGTCCAATATGGCCTTACCCGATAGGTAGGCAATTCTGTCAAAGACGGATCTTCTCGTCGGCACCGCTCCCTCCGTAAGCGGTTGAGCTACTGTGCACTTCCTTCGACTTTGTGCCTTCGTTGGGCCCCCCATAGGAGAGCCGCACTCTTCGTTGTGTTTTCCCGGAGTAGGAATCGAACGAGGCAGCGTGGCAGCAGTAGCCGAAATCTTCTTCGGGGCTTCGTCGGTTAGCAGGTTCTGGAGAGCAGTCACCTCCGTCGTGATGCTCATCGCAGCCGCCTTCGGCACCCAGGTGCGTCGAGTCTTCTTCGATTTTACAAACCGCTTCAAAGGACTCGACTTCTCCTCAGAAAGGAGATCCTCAAAAGCTTGTTGGTCGAAACGTACGATTAACGTCTTCTGGAAAGATCCCAGCAAGTTGTTGTTAGATTGTGCCAGTACCTTCTCGTTGAAGGAAAAGGAAGTCCCCAGCAGAGTCGCCATCTTATTTTCCATATCAAAAGGTTATACAAACTTTTTGTATTTTTAACGTAAAAAAGTATAATTGATTCCTAAACAAGAGATCTATGTACAAAATTTTTAGGAAAGTATGACGGTAGAGATCGAGCACTACAGCGGCTCCTTTACTCCGTTGACGATCTGACAACGAGTTGAACTTGCTTTGGCTTTCTGGTGCTGGTGATTGAAACACTAGGGTTACCAGTCAAGAGGTTGCCGAAGTTGAAGGTTTCTGTCACGGCCCGACTCGCCAAATCGGTCGCCATCGCCTTGACTAGAGATAAATCGATCCCACGAGTCGGGACGTAATGCCATACAAGTCTTTATGGGACTTGTACAAGGCAAGAATGTGCACTTGAAAATTCTTTTGAGACGACAAGTTAGAATTAAACAGTGCAGAGAGTTGAAGACGTAGAATAGGAAAAAATTTAGCTTTTCATTCCTAAAACTTGTAAAGTATGTGCATGGTCATTTTTATATTACATATGTCGTTGCGGCTACATCTTTGAAAACACAAAAGAAAAATCTCGACAAGCTGTCATGAAATAATCCTTGTTTTCATATATTCATGCACCTTTATATATTTGAACAAAAGCCTTCGAACTGAATTGGGCTTCAAAATACTTCAAAATAGGAGAGCTTCAAGCCGCCTCCCGTTCTTCAGCTTCAGTCTAGTCTCGAGCTCCCGCAGCGTGCTCATCACCTGTGGAGTTGGTGGTAGCACACTTGCTAGTGGATGGGACGAACCCACTCATCTGAACCGACACTACTTATTAAGGATTCTAGCATACGAAGTGATCTTTCTATTTAGAACTATATGATTTGCAGTTGATATCGAAGGCACATTTTAAATAGTAAACAACATAACCAATTTCAACTTATCTTACCACGGCCGTGCTCCTTTCCTACACAAATAGATATAATACTTACCACCTGCATAAGACAATAGGTGAGCATGCAATCTATCTTATATGCGGTCATCGGTGATATCGACACCATGAAGGACGATTACGTACCATTACGACGCACCCTACCAGTCCAGGTTGCGAGCCTAACTAGAGGTCTCGCAATGCCTCGTGCCGAAATACGATTCCATAATTTTCTCCTAGGCCGATTCGATCCCAGCACCTCGGGTACCGTTTCAAGGAAAGCTTACCTTGTGCACAAGTCGTCCATGACCATGCGAATATATGAACAGTTTAATATGTATGAAGTAAATTGTATAGCGCAGACATTATTAAACCACATAATCATTTCTACTCGTACAAGAGTTTTTTTCTCTGAAGCCGTACATTCTGATTTAGCATTCCGTAGGCACCAAATTCTTTGAGGCATAATATACCGCAACCAAAGTTTCTTTATTATGTTTGCTGAACATGAATTAATTCTATCTCTTTTCAGAACTTTTCTTTCTCTTTTCAGTGTGAAACTTATAAATACAGAGTTAATTTCACTAAGTTGATATAATTATCCCAAGTTCTTGATCTTAGTGGCAAAGCATACATCCAGTTAGCAACATCAATTTAAATGTTGAACTTTAAGAATTTTGTTGGCGAGAAGGAGTAGAAAAGAAGGGGCTGAAGAACCACCCACCTAGAGAGATTGTACCGAGAGTAGGAGATTGCTTCACGACAATCAAGCATCAGTTATATGAACTCCTGCAATGGCACAAGCATCGAATTAGAATCCCTCCTTCAATCCTTCCTTCGAAATTCCCAAAGGCGTATTCAGAAATCGACGCGAAAGCACACTCATCAATCCTAAGCAACAATTCATTTAGAAAGCTAAGAAAACCAACAATAGACTGATTGCGTGGCTCTCTTGATAGTTCATTTGCCATGACACAGTCCACTACATCTAGGACTTATTCCAGCAGTAGCCGATCCATTAGTTGGAACGGTACTCATATTACTCGTCCAAATCAATTTTATTGATGCCATAGTTTTCATATACCAAACTCGTCATTGTGTCAGACTAGCCATCTATGTTCTCGACCATGTCTGACTTACCACGAGCCTATCACATAGTGCTTCGACGCAACGGGAGCGGGCACTACATAATATACCACTAAGAAAAAGTTTCATCCCAAAACTTTAGAACAAGGGTCTGACCTTCGTCGGCCAAAGGTGAAGGATACTTCTCCTTTATTTATGCCTCTAGTTTCCACATCGACTCCTCAACTGAATGGTTGCACCAAAGTACGTGAACCAAGGACATCGATCGGCTTTACAGAATACTTTCTTTATGGTCCAAAATTTGTACGGGCTTCTCCGAGTATGATAGATCGGCACGCAGCTCCAACTGATCGAATCTAACCATTGGGTCATGCACGTACTTCCAGAGTTGGAAGACGTAAAAGATGTTGTGCACTTCAGCCAGGGCAGGAGGTAGCGTAATCCGATAAGCAACTGTCGCCACTCTTTAGAGAATCTCGAAGGGGCCTACAAATCTCGGACTTAGTTTGCCCTTTACTCCGAATTGCATGACGCCCCACATCGACGTCACCTTCAGAAACACATGGTCCCCGGCCAAGAACTCTAACGGTCATCGACGAGTATCTGCATAACTTTTCTGTCAACTCTAAACAATACGGAGCCTATCTCGAATCATGCGGACCTTCTCAACGGCTTGTTCGACAAGTTCTGGCCCAAGCACCTGTCGCTCCCCGACTTTGTCCCATCAAATTGTAGATTGGAACTTCCTTCCGTAAAGTGCTTCGTAGGGAGCCATCTGGATGCTCGATTGATACTGTTGCTGTACGCAAACTCCGCAAGCAGTAAATGTGTGTCCCAACTAGTCTTTAAATCTATTGCACACAACGTAACATATCTTCTAGAATCTGATTCACCCTTTCTATCTAGCCATCAGTTTGCGGGTGGTACACGGAGCTAAGGTTCAGCTTAGTGCCCATCGCTACTTTCAGACTCTTCCAGAAATGTAACAAGAATTGCCCTTCTCTGTCCAAAATAAATATGGTAGGCACCCCATGGAATCGAAGAATCTCATTAATACAGATCTGAGCTAACCAATCGATGCTCCAATAGCGATAAAAAGAGCAGATTTGGTCAATCGATCGACAATGACCCAAATCGCGTCATTTTCCTGCGGCATCTTCGGAAGGCCCACGATAAAATTAATAGAGATGTCGTTTCACTTCTATACTAGAATGTTGAGGTTCTGTAGCTCCCCACCTGGTCGTTGGTGCTCAGCCTTCACCTGTTGACAGGCCATGCACCGTGACACAAAAGTTGCCACATCTTTCTTCATACCGTGCCATCAAAAGGTTATACGCAAGTCCTTGTACATTTTGGTGCTTCCAGGATGCATTCAGTACTTCGTATAATGGGCCTCCATCAGAATTTCTTTTCTAAGTTTGACGTGGTCCGGCACGCATATTTCCCCTTCATCCGCGTCATTCCGCCCTTGTCCCCACAAAGTCGGCTGCCTTTCCTGTCAAAATCAGCTCACGCATCTTGTTCAGGAATAGGTCGTCCTCTTGTGCGGTCTTTATCTTGTTGTGCAAGCTCGACTCAAGGTACAATTGGGACAATTGTGCTCCAGGGTAGCGAATTCGGAGTTCGATGCCCATTTCTGCCAAGTCTTATTGTATGTCATGGTTGATAGCCAGGCATCCTACAAATATTCTGCTCAGAGCATCCGCTATGACATTTACCTTACCAGGCGTGTACTCGATAATCAGATCATAGTCTTTGATGAGTTCGAGCTAATGTCGCTGCCGTAAGTTCAAGTCCCGTTAGGTAAAGCTATATTTGAGGCATTTATGATCTGTATAGATGCTGCAAGCCACACCATAAAGATAGTGCTGTCATAGCATCAATGCGAACACAATTACCGTTAGCTCAAGATCATGTGTAGGGTAATTCTTCTCGTGTTGCTTCAATTGTCTCGAAGAAAACAAAATCACCTTATCCCTTTACATAGACATGTATCCCAAGCTAGTTCGCGATGCATCGCTAAATATTTAAAATCCTTCTGGTCCTTTCAGAAGTACAAGGATTGGAGCAGAGACGAGCCGTTTCTTTAACTCCTGAAAACTAGATTCACAGTCGTCGTTCCACTCGAATGCGACTCCCTTCTGGGTGAGGCGAATCAGAGGCGACACAATCTTGGCAAAGTCTTTTATAAATCTTCTGTAGTAGCCTTCCAAGCCAAGAAAACTTCGGATGTCGGTTGTCGAGGTAGGCCGCTTCCACTAAACTATCGCTTCAATTTTCTTTGAGTCTACCGTGACACCTTCAGCTAAAATAACATGCCCAAAGAACATCACACTGCTCATTTAGAACTCGTATTTACTTAATTTGGCATAAAGTTGATGTTCACGCAGCGTCTGTAGCACCGTCTTCAAATGTTCTACGTGCTCGTCCTTGCTTTTCGAATATATGAGAATGTCGTCGATGAATACGACAACAAATTTGTCTACGAATGGTCGAAACACCCGGTTCATCAGATCCATGAAAACGGCAGGGATATTGTCAAGCCGAAGGGCAAGACTAGGAATTCATAGTGACCGTATCGAGTTCGAAAAGCGGACTTTGGCAGGTCCTCGGACTTGATCTTCAATTGATGGTAGCCTGAGCGAAGATTAATCTTAGAAAATATTGTTGCCCTTTTCAACTGGTCAAACAAATCATCTATCCTTGGCAATGGGTACTTGTTTCGTACCGTAGATTTGTTATGTTTTCAGTAGTCTAGGCACAGTCGCTTCGATCCATCATTCTTCCTTACAAACCATACTGGAGCACCCACGGGGAGACAATAGGATGAATATATCCATGATCTAGCAACTCTTGTAGTTGTGCTTTCAGTTCCTTCAGCTCCACCGGTACCATTTGATAGGGGGCTTTGGATATCGGTTGAGTGTCTAGAAAGGTGTCAATGCTGAATTCTATCTCTCGATCCGGCGGCATACCTGGTAACTCGTCTGGGAACAAATTAGGAAATTCTGCCATGACTTCAGTCTATGTCGTGCCAACAATCTCCATTCTCGTGTCTCGAACTGATGCTAGGTACCCGCTGCAACCAGGATGCAACATGCGCCTTGCCGAAATTGTCGATATCACCATTGCCGTCTTTGACACTGCTCCGCACGAATAGGAGAACTCAGTTTTGCCAAGAAGACAGAACACAACCCTCTTCTTCGCGCACTCGATAGTCGCGTGGCATGCACCCAACCAATCCATGCCAAGGATTATATCGTACTCCTTGATGTCGAGGACGATAACTTCTAAGGATAGATTTTTTTCCTTCGATGTAGATGTAACCATCCCTACAAATTTTAGTGGTAGGCATGCCTACTCCCGATGGAGTGTTAACGCTAAGATTCATATCTAATAATTGTATGGGTAATTTATTCTCTTCTACAAAGTCGGCCGATATGAAACTATGCGTAGCACCTGAATCGAATAGTACTCTAGCAGACATATTTTTATAGAGTAATATACCTGTCATAATAGTGTTGGACACGAACGCTTCGTTCCAATTCAGTGCATAGACTCGACCTTGCGCCCCCTAGCAATTTTGTAGGTTCACGGGCACTGCATTTGTGCCATGGGCGGGAGGTGCCCTGTTCTGATTTTGGACATTCCTTGGTGGATATTGGTTCGCCCTCCCCATTCGATAATCTGCTGCCTTGTGACCTAGCTGGCCACACTTGAAGCATCTTCCTTAGCAATCGACCGTCAGATGTCCTATATTGGCACATCGATGGCACCGTACTCCGGGGTGAGGCCCCCGATACTCAAACGTGTTCTGGCACTTTGGCACACCAGATCCTCCCACGTCGTAAGGATGCTTGTTGAAGTTGTTACGGACGCCTGACCCGGTCCTTTGCGAAGCTCGATCAAAGATCCACTCGCTATCAAGGACGGCATTCTATGACACCCTGTAGGTTTGACATCTTTGGTTCATGATGTCCTAACGCAGATCATCATTTAGGCCTTGTTGGAAGCGCTCGTACCACAATTTCGTGTTCGGCAGGAAGGCCCCGGCAAACTTCACAAGTTTTGTAAACTTTACATCGTAATCTTCGACTAACATATTTCCTTGCTTCAAGGACATATATTCTTCTTCCATCTGTCGACGAACGGAACAAGGAATGTACTGCTCAAGGAAGGCCAGTTTGAACGTCTCCCACGAGATCTTGGCATTGGGGTTGGCATTATGGAGCTCATGTTTCTTCGCCTTCCACCAATCGTAGGCCCTCAAGTTTATCTGCAAGGCTGCACACCTAACTCTCTTGGACCCCTTGATGTGGAAGAGATTGAACAGGCCCTCAATCTTTACTAGCCACCCCATGACTTTGTCAGGCTCTGCTTGGTCGTTAAAGTTTGGCAGGTTCATCTTCTTGAATTCGGTTGCCTTGAACAAAGAATAGGAAGACATATGCTTCGTCGTTACTGGTTGCACTTCTTATTCTGACACGACGGTCGTTGAGTTCTGTTGGGTCGCTATGGTGTTTACAATCTGGGTCAGGGCCTCCATCTGCTTTTGTTGGGCACTGATTTTGGCCTGGATCTGTGCTTGTAACTGCCGGTGCTGCATCTCCTCCTGGCTATGTTGGACTTCCATGAGGCATAATAATCGCTCTATGGCGGATTTGCTAGGTATCACATCTTTGGAGCTATCTATGCTAATGAACATTGCGTTGACAGCGGGGACACCCGCTCTCTTCGGCATTCCGACAAAATTGAGCAAACTTATTAGTATTCTCAAAATATCTATAGGCATATCTGTATGGAACGATTATTTCAAGCCGCATATGTCGAAAAGCATAATTTTTGAAAAATTGCAACAACATCTAAATGAAAAATGTTTTCGAAAGGTCCGAGGTGTGAACCGTGCTCTGATACCAACTTGTCAAGTCCCGACTTGCCAAATCGATCGTCATCACCTTGGCTCGAGATAAATCGATCCCACGAGTCAAGACGTGATGTCGTACAAGTCTTTTTTGGACTTGTATAAGGAAAGAATGTGCACATGAAATTTCTTTTGAGACGATGAGTTGGAATTAAATAGTACAGAGAGTTGAAGACGCAGAATAGGAAGAAATTTAGCTTTTCATTCATAAAACTTGCAAAGTATGTGCAAGGTCATTTTTACATTACATATGCCATTGTACCTACATCTTTGAAAACACAAAAGAAACTCTCTACAAGCTGCCACGAAATAATCCTTGTAGTTCCATACATTCATGTCCCTTTATACATTTGACCAAAAGCCTTCGATCTGAATTGGGCTGCCAAATACTTCAAAATATGAGAGCTTTGAGCCGTCTTCCGTTCTTCAGCTTCAGTCTAGTCTCGAGCTTCCGTAGTGCGCTCATCACCTGGGGAGTTGGGGGTTAGCACACTTATTAGTGGATGGGATGAACCTACTCATTTAAACCAACACTGCTTATTAAGGATTCTAGCATACGAAGTGATCTTTCTATTTAGAGCTATATGATTTGTAGTTCATATCGAAGGCATATTTTAAACAGTAAACAACATAACCAATTTCAACTTATCATACCACGACCATGCTCCTTTCCTGCACAAAATAGATATAATACTTACCACCTGCATAAGATAATAGGTGAGCATGCAAACTATCTTATATGCGGTCATTGGTGATATCGACACCGTGAAGGACGATTACGTAGCATTGCGACGCGCCCTACCAGTCCAGGTTGCAAGCCTAACTGGAGGTCTCGTAATGCCTCGTACCAAAGCACGATTCCATAATTTCCTCCTAGGCCAATTAGGTCCCAGCGCCACGAGTACTGTTTCGAGGAAAGCTTACCTTGTGCACAAGTCGTCCATGACCATGCGAATATATGAACAGTTTAATATGTATGAAGTAAATTGCATAGCACAAATATTATTAAACCACAATCATTTCTACTCGTGCAAGAGTTCTTTTTCCTGAAGTCGTACGTTCTGATTTAGCATCCCGTAGGCACCAAATTCTTCGAGGCGTAATATACCGCAACCAAAGTTTCTTCACTATGTTTTGCAAAACATGAATTAATTCTATCTCTTTCCTAGAACTTTATCTTTTCACTTTTTAGTGTGAAACTTATAAATTTGGAGTTAATTTCTCTAACTTGATATAATTATCCCAAGTTCTTGATCTTAGTGGCAAAGCATACATTCACTTAGCATCATCGATTTGAACGTTGAACTTTAAGAATTTTGGTGGCGGGAAGGAGTAGAAAAAAAAGGTCTGAAGAAACACCCACCTAGAGAGATTACACCGAGAGTTGGAGATCGCTTCGCTATGGTCAAGCGTTAGTTACACGAACTCCTGCAATGGCACGAGCATCAAATTAGAATCCCTCCTTCGAAATTCCTAAAGACGTATTCAAAAATCGACGAGAAAGCACACTCATCAATCCCAAGCAACAATTCATTTAGAAAGCCAAGAAAACCAACAAAAGAAACAGTAGACCAGTAGCGTCAATCTCTTTCGAGTTCATTTGCCCAGAGACAGTCCACTGCATCTAGGAATTATTCCAGCAGTAGCCGATCCATTAATTGGAACGGTGCTCATATCACTCGTCCAAATCGATTTTATTGGTGCCATAGTTTTCGTATACCAAACTCATCACTGAGTCAGACTAGCCATCTATGTTCCGACCATGTCTGACTTGGCACGAGCGTATTACATAGTGCTTCGCCCCAACGGGAGCGGGGCACCACATAATATACCACTACAAAAAGTTTTGTCCTGAAACTTAAGAACAAGGGTCTGACCTTCGTCGACGAAAAGTGAAGGGTACTTCTCCTTTATTTTCGCCTCTAGTTCCCATGTCGACTCCTCAACTGAGTGGTTGCACCAGAGTACACAAACCAAGGACATCGATCGGCTCCGTAGGATCTTTTCTTTATGGTCCAAAATTTGTATGGCCTTCTCCGAGTATAATAGATCTGGGTGCAGCTCCAACTGATCAAAGCTAACCATATGACTTGGGTCATGTACGTACTTCCAAAGTTGGCAGACGTGAAAGACGTTGTGTACTTCAGCCAGGACAGGAGGTAGCGCAATCCAGTAAGCAACTGCTGCCACTCTTTCGAGAATCTCGAAGGGTGGTTTGGCAAGATGTCACCAAAGTATCAGACGATGGGGGCCGTTGAATGGGTCAAGCTTTTGGTTACAGCGAGGGCTCTGCGCTTCTGAGTTGAAACGAGGGCGCAGAGCTTTTGGGTTTGAAGGTTCTGTTCTTTTTAGACTAAAGTGAGGGCTCTATGTAAAGAAATGAGCTACCTGCGCTTCTGGGTCGAAGAGGGGGCGCAAGCACCTGGCTGTGCTTCTAAGTCGAAGGAGCTAGTTCCTGTCGAAGTCTTTTAAGAGCATTTACTGACTGATCTTCTTGATAGCCGAGTAGGTCATCCACCTCATTAATTGCTGCCGTTATTTGAGGGAATTCAAGAAGTTAGTGGCCTAGGACTCAGTAGAATGAACCAATTAAATGAGGTTCGTTGTGCTGAGTTCTAGGTTCATCCTATTAATTTGGGCATCTTTGGCCAACTGTCACGTGGCATGTTGGTTGGACCACACTCTCCCTATATAAAGGAGAGGTTTTTTTTCTGAAGAGTCGTCTTCCTTTCTTAGAATTCCAAATATTATGCTCGATCCTGACTTAGCTTTGAACAGCCTTTGGCCTTGCAAAAGTCGACTGATGGTTGTGGATCCCTTCATTCAAAGAAGCTGTGCCTTTGTAGAAGAACTGCTGCTGAGTTTCGGGATGCACTTGAGCGTTTGGTATAAGGAGTTCAAATTTGAACAACGTCTTGGAGGTCTTCGAGATCCAAGCTTTCGGATTTTGATTGGTTGCCAATCTGAAGCACCACAGGTTGTGCTCTGCCCTGCTCAATGATGGTGGCACGGACTGTGCTGTGGACTGAGTTCTCGCTCAGGCCAACAGCTGCTTCAGAAAGTGGTTCGCTCTGACAGCATTGTGCATCTGGGGGGCTATGCATCTGTGAAGATTGACCCCCTTGTATGGCGCCTATAAAAATTAACCCTCTTGTAGATCTTTAGATGCCTTAGTTTTTTTCATGCTAAATCTGTAATAGATCCTTGTAGGCAAAGCTCTTTTCTTGTAATCATGATAAATCTGTAATATGTTCTTGTAGGCATGGTTTAATAAAGAGCTTTTTATGAATTGTGGTTTACGATCTTTTGTCTGCACTTTTCTTGTACCTGCACTTTTACGAAACTTTGTGTAGTCGAGAACACTACCTGCGCTTTTGATATATCTGCACATTTTTATGCTTCTACAGGCATTATTAGCAAATCGTGGTTAGGTTTGGCCAGCCGGTAAGCACAATTGGAATAGACTGTCTCTATGACGAATGGTCCTTCACACTTAGGCACGAACTTCCTAGCTATCTTGTGGGTCATCACCATTGGTCTCCGAACTGATACGACGAGGTCACCCACTTGGAATGTTCTTTCTCGGACCTTTTTGTTAAAGGCCCCGAAAATCCGAGCTTGATAGAGTTCGATAAGTTGTTGATCCAGTAGGCGTCCAATGCTTCCAACTCCTATAGCCGACGACATCGATTATCTTCGACTGTCAGCAGGTCGGTGACGTCTACCCGTAGAGAAGAAATCGAGATTTTCAAGGGAAGTATCGCCTTGCTCCCATAGACAAGGAAGAATGGCATGTTGCCAGTAGGTGTCCGAATGGTCGTACGATAAGCCCATAGACACTCGCCGGGTTTCTCATTCCAGTCGCTCTTATTCGAAGATACGACTTTCTTGAGCAATTTGACGATCGTCTTATTGAACGCTTTGGCCAGTCCATTTGTTGTAGGATTGTAGGCTGTTGACGCTATATTCTGTATCTGATTCTTATCACAAAACCGATGGAATGCATGGCTCACGAAATGAGGGCCATTATCGTGGATAATCCTTCGAAGAACTCCAAAGCAGTAAATGACGTAATGCTTGACAAAGCTGAACACATTCGAGGTTTTTACCTCTACCAGAGGCACTGCTTCTGCCCACTTAGAAAAATAGTCAGTGATGGCGAGGATGAACCGGTGCCCTTTGGAGGATAGAGGGCTAATTAGTCTGATATTATCCATTTCCCATGCTTCAAAAGGCCAGGCAACCGCAGTGGGGTATAGAAACTCAGAAGGTTGGTGGACGAAGTAAGCATGCAACTGATATACCCGGTACTTCTTTGCATAATCTACAGCATCTGCCATCATAGTGGGCCAGTAATAGCCCATACGATACAGTCGGTCTTGTAACTTTGGACCAGATTGATGGCTCCGCAAGTGCCATCGTGTGCCTCTCAGAGTGCTTCATATGCTTCATTCTTGGATAGACATCGCAGGAGAAGTCCGTCATATGAACGATGAGACATCATTTTGGTAGATGTGTCATAGAAGAACCGGAGTGAGCGTTTCTTGACAGAAATAGCTTCCTTTGGATCTTCGGGTAGGATTCCATAGACTGTGTAGTCTATAACGGGAATTACCAGTCTTGAATATCCATATTAGTGTCCACCTATACAGCATAGCTTAGGCACACATATAGGTTGTTCTTGGGCAGGCTAGCCCTCGACCTGTCATTGTGACAGAGTACTGAATTCCGACAGGAGCTGCCAGAGAAGTGGCGAGACCAGCTAGTGCATCGGCCTCCAAGTTTTGCAATCGAGGTATATGTTCTAAAAAGAACCTTGCGAAGGTAGAAATGATACCGATTGCTGCATGATGGTAAAGGATCAGATCTTCTTATCGAACCTCATAATGCCTTCGAACCTAGTTGATAATCAGCTTTGAGTCGCCGTAGGCCTCGATGTAGTCGAACCCCAACTATTTAGCGAGTAAGAGCCCGATGATGAGAGCGTTGTACTCAACAAAATTATTGGTACATGACTCCATGAAAGAATATGCATGATGGATGACTAGGCCGTCGGAGGTGATGAGAACGACTCGACCCTGCGATGATCTCGCCATTCTGTCATATACCTGAAGCGTCGTCAAAGAACATTTGCCGAATAGGATTGCCTGTGATCGCGTTCGACTCTAGGGCTTCGTCAAAGATGCCATAGTAGAGCTTTGACGTCTCCGGTACAGTATGTGCTGCCAAGAAGTCGGCCAATGCTTGACCTTTAATCGCCTTTTGTTGGGCGAACACCATGTCATAAGGTGTTAAAAGGATTGCCCATGTGGCTAACCGCAAGTTTAGTGCCCCCAGCTTGGTCATGAAAACTCTGAGGGGGTTAACTCGGGAGATGACATGAATAGTCTACCCCACCACATAATGTCGTGTCTTTTGAATGGCAAAGACTAGAGCGAGACATTCCTTCTCAATAGGAATATAGGGATTCTCGGCACCAATCATTGTCCCCCTCAGATAGTAGATTGCATATTCGCGGCCTTTGGTGCTTCTCTGGGCTGCAAAGCACCAATAGAATGGTCCATAGCCCGGACGTGCAGTAGAAAGGGCCTTCCTATGACGGGTGCCACCAGTACTATAGGGCTGGTGAGGTACTTTTTGATGTCATCGAATGCATGCTAGCATTCTTCGGTCCAGACATAAAAAAAACTCCTTTTTTATCTGATTAGTAAAAGGTTGGCATCATCCAGAGAGATTTGCTTTGAATCTTCTAATGTATGCCAAGCATTCTTCCACGCCCCGGAGCTTGCAGAGATTCTTCGGGGAAGACATATCTATGATAGCCTTGGTCTTCTTAAGGTTAATATGGGCACCCTTAGACATAATATTGAAGCTAAAAATCAAGGGGTGCAACTCATTCAAGTGTGCCATCATCAAGTGGCGCCAGATCATTAGGTTTTGCCAAAGCCAGAGTGCGCGGCGCCACATAGCTAGCCTTCTCGAGAAGTTGTAACGGCTATCATTATTACTGACAACTGACAGCATAAAAATCGAAGAAAATCCATTCGAATCCGGCACAACGTGGCGCTCGAAAAGATTTTGTCAGCATGTAATTAATGCTGACAGCTTGCCAGCAAGTCGTCAAGTGGCACAAAAATTAATCAATATAGCACAGAAGACCCAGTCAAAGGTGCCAGTTGTTGAGTTGCGCCCGTGCGCAACCTGGCTAGTTGGCGCCACTTGATCAAATTTTATGTCCAGAAATAGGATGACGTGGCGCGTATGCCACAAATCTCGAAGAACGTGTCAACTACACTATCCACGACTACACATATCTCACTCAAACGATGCCACAAATCACCAGCAGTTGAAGTAACCGCTCGCGCAATTTGACATGAGGCGCGCAACCTGAAGTGCACGGCACTCAGAATAACTACTTAACATTTATTTCAAGAACTATATAAATAGAGTTTCAAATCTGTCCCAAAGGATCACTAATGATCATAATCTCCTGACAAAGTGCTATTGCATTTTCCAGAGGCTTGTGCCTTCGATATCACATCGTCCAAGGGATAAAGTGATCGTCTTCTGATCAGATTCCTATAGTTGTACTTTCCCAAAAATCAATTGTACTCTTGTACTCTTTTCTTAGTTTGTAATAAAACTTTTGTTTTTGCAAACAAAATGGTGAATCTACTGCGGATGACTTTCTCCTCCAACGAGAAAGTGACAACTCAAAGTGATACCGCGTCGATCAGTAAGACACAGAAGACTTTGGTCGTTCAAGTTGACCAAACCGCCTACGAAGCAACAGTCAGTGCTGGGGGTACTAGGCGTACCTCAGTTGCTACCAAGAGCAAGGCGCATACTGTATGGACTTGCAAGTCCTCTACAGTACCAACTACTGCTTCTGCCCAACCTGTGCCTACTGCCTCTCTACCAACCACTGCTTCTGCGCAACCTGTACCTACTGCCTCTCTACCAACCACTGCCCCTGTTCAGCGTATACCTACTGCCTCTTTGGCTCTAAACAAAAGAAAATGCCTTTTGGCTACTCCCTCCTCTTCTCTAGTTTTGAATTCTGAGAAAAACCTATCTAGTGGGAGTGCTAGATAGAACAAAGGAAAGCGCCCTTTGGCCTTTCCTCAACTTGTGCAAACTACGCCTGTGGTCTCTCAGCCACAAAACAACGGAAAACGCTCTTTAGCTACTCCCTCTCTTTCCCCAAATATGAACTTGGCAAAGAATACATCTATTCCTGCTTTGTCACAGAACAAAGGAAAGTGCACTTTGGCCTTTCCTCATTCTTCCTCGGTTCTTAACTCGACGGAAAATAACTCTGCTTGCGCCCTTGTGCCAATCAGTACAAAAGCTTGGGAAGAAACCTTACTCTTCTTGACAGAGACAATCAAATCTTTACTAAAAAAGTAAGTTCTGTCCAAAATAAACTTTTTGCAACCCAGTTGTGCCAGGCCAAGCGCACAGAAACTGGTTGCGCAGCACAAAAAGGGAATTTGCCTACTCCCAAGAATGCAACTCAGGATCTTCCAAAACTGTGCATCTCAAGATCCAACCAAGGCAAACTGCTAGTATCACAGATGGATACACAAGTGTCACACCTTTCTGACCTGTGCACCTATCTCAAGAGGTGCCATCCAATATCAACTTCAGCAAAACACAAGCAGCCTGAGCCAGCTAAACGGTCTGTAAAGAAGCCACAAGAACACTACCGTAATCATCACTATGAGGTAGTTATCAAATATTGTTGTCAATCAGCTAAACGGTCTGTCTTCGACCGTTTGAACTTCACTCAGGTTCTTCAACCAATAATAGTGGATGAAGATGAATTATAGTACGCTTCTGTCAAAATAACGTCTCAAAGCACTGGGGTGGAAAGCGTCCAAGACGTAATACATCTCGCAATCCCAGTCAACAGTACTTAGATTAGATTTGTGAGTCCGGCGAAGGAGTATACCAACACACCATATCAAGAAACCAAGAAACAATCGGTCAAAGGAATCTTCCTTCTGACCAAGATACAATCGGTCAAAGGAATCTTCCTGATTCCAGCCAAGAGGCCTTCATACAAAGGGATCTCTCCATCACTCATCCTGGGGTAGTTCCGTATATGACTTTGATGTCGATAGTGAAAGTTCTGAATAAACCATCTTTTATACTCGCTCATCTTCGATAGCTAGAGAAGTGACTGCTTATGTCGTCACAAAAGATCAAGATGCTTCCAGTTCTAACAGTCAAGAGCAGAGAATTGTTGCTTTAGAGGCCAGCTTGAAGAGCATGGCTGAGATGATGATAGGCATGCATGTTGTGATTATGGCACAACATACGGTTCTATCGGTTGTGAATCTGATTCTGACCCAAGAACCTGTAACGACATCTGCTCCCGTCAAAATTGGTCTGGGGGTACAGTCTCCTCATACCGCTTCTATACCAGTGCAGGATATTCCTAGTCAATCTGGTGTTGAGGGTGGTACTTATCATACAGTCCCTTCTTCCAGTACATCAAATCAGTCCACTGCTCCATAATTATTGGGAGATACTAATAAGGCCGTAAAAATTTCGCGTAATCAATTTGAAGCCTTCAAGCAGAAAGACGGCCTACAGAAACTTGGGATCAAGCATCCTTATCCTATAGAGTAGAAGGAAGTTCAGTTTTCTTCCAAATACAAACCCCTTACTATTATGCTGTTTGATGGCAGCACATCCCCAAGTCAGTACCTCAATCACTTTGAGGTAATGACTGATCAACTACAGCCAAACGATGCTCTACTCACTAGGGTGTTCGTCGGATGCTTAGCAGGTGTAGCTTACGACTGGTACCGCAGTTTGCCAGATGGTTGTATAACCTCCTTTTCTGGATTCAAACAAATATTCCCAGAATGATTTTATGAGGGAACAAATGACATAACTATGTCTGCCTTCATCAAAATTAAACAGCGATATAATGAAACAACCGAACGTTTCATTGAATGATTCTACCGTGAGGCACTCAAAATGCCTCTCGGAACTCCAGATGCTTTGACTATAGACACTTGCAAATCAAACTTGTTGCCTAGAATCAGCATGTGGACTGGATCGACGCAGTTCCAGGATTGGCCTTCATTCATAGTGAATACTAAAGTAGCACAAGAAAGGGCTGATAAGTTCAAATAATTAGGCATTTAGATGCGTAAATCTTGAGAAAGATGAACATGCTGCATCAAATAGTAGTGGCCGTCAGAACAACCGCAAGGGCAATGAGACTTTGGCTATCAATCTCAAAGGCAAAGAAGCTCTAGCTGTCAATATAGGTCAATCAACACCTACTATAACGACACCACCATAGAGGGCACCACGTCCGAAAGAAGGATACTCCTTCGATGAAGATGATGTCATGACTATATTCGATTGCCTGATCAAAAGCAATAAACTTCAACTGCCGGATACAAAACGGCCTGAGGAAGAAGGTAAAAATGACCACCCTAAATATTGTAATTACCACAGGTTTATCAGACATACGACTCGAGCATGTTATGTGCTGAAAGGCAAGATCCATGAGATTGTCAATTCTGGTGCAATTACTCTCCAACAGGATGAAAAG
The DNA here is from genome assembly GCA_029216955.1 of Iris pallida. Taxonomy (NCBI): domain Eukaryota; kingdom Viridiplantae; phylum Streptophyta; class Magnoliopsida; order Asparagales; family Iridaceae; genus Iris; species Iris pallida. The sequence continues at coordinate 13,445 of JANAVB010035926.1, read as the reverse complement.
ATTGTAACGGCTAACGTCGTCTCTCTATAGTTTGGAAAAAAAATTCTTAACTTGTGCAGGACGGCGTCGTCCCCATCCTAAGAACCACTTTGTAGATTGTTAATCTCCCACCTGCACAAAATGATGGTCTCGTTTCCTTATCTACATATAAGAAGGAAATCATGTGGATCCACCCAGATTTAGTGGCTAATTTCGAAGCACCTTCTTCATCCACAAAGTCCAAAAATGTGACCTAATACAAGTCATGTCATATGACTTCGTTGGATGAACATTGTCTTCCACCTTTAACTGCTACCTTCATCTCGATGGAAGATTCTTCTTCCTCTGAAATAATATTGCCAAAGTCAGAGGCCAAATATCAACTAGCTTTCAATCTGTATAGTCCACAATCCCTTGAACTAATGACAAAGATGGGATATGATCTACAAAAGGCCCCCGGCTTGAATCATGGAAAGGGATCTCTAATACCTTTTTCTCTATGCCTTCCACATAATCAATCTCGTGTTGGCTTGGGTTTCTGGACGAACTCTCCATCATGTCAAAAGAAATATTCTAAAAACAAACACCATACGAAGAATTGTAACATGGTGTCCTTTGAATCTGTATCTGAAGAAGAAGCCTTAACTGGTACCAGGTCTGGGAGACTTTACTTACGAGATTACTAAAAAGGTCAAGGGAACCCTGTCCCAACTCCGGAGGCTATCCTAGCACCTTTTTCCCTGCTGTGAATGTTCCATCTACCTCATCTCCTTCAGTAGAACTGACTCCTCCCAAACCAATAGCGGCAGATATAAAAAAATAACCAGTTTATTTTGATAAAGTATTGAAGAAGACCCCACCTCTGGGACTCGAAAAGCCGTATAACTTTGATATACTGGCTCAGCTGGCTAATACCCGATAAGGTTATCAATCTTTGAGCTTTTGCGTCTCTCAAAAAAACTCGAAAAATATTGAGTGAAGCTTTGATGCAAACTGATACTCGTCTAACACTCCTCAAGAAGCCAGAGGAGGAGCCTGTAACCTGCTTTCATTGTCATAGTGTGATGGGGCTGATGCCCAACATCACCTTTACACAAGATGATATGTTGCTGGAAGATAATCGTCATGATCGACCCATCTACTTCACGGGATATGTCGATACCATAAAAGTTGATCGCATCTTGATCGACCCTTGGTCTGCACTCAGCATTATGCCGAAGACTCTACTGGATGCATTAAAGATCCATGTGCATAATCTTTCCACAACTATCACAACGAACCTAGGATTTAATTCTATAAGAAGTGAACCCCTTGGGAAGATTCGTCTGAAAGTTCAAATTGGCAGTCTTCGTACAAAGGTTACCTTCTACGTGATCGATAATCATGGCTGCTATAATGCTTTGCTAGGAAGACCATTCCTGCATGAGCATAACATTATACCATCCAGTCTCCACCAATGCTTTAAATATATGGATGTCAATGGAGAAGTCCAGAAGGAAGTAGCTGATCTAAATTCTTTCAGAGGCATCGAAGCATATTGTACTGATTATCGGATGTACAGGAAAGAGTTCATGAAGGTTGTACTGGCGATGGATAGTGAAGAAGATCAGAGAGACACCTCAGATGATGTTCTCGTAATCCCAGTCAAAGGACGTACTACTTGTCTGCCGTCTTCTCAGACACTGACCATCCATCTTTTTTCTCCTAACAAACACCCTCCTGCTGGAAAGATGGAAAGAAAGGGAGCTCATCTCTTCTGAGCCACTTGTTATCGACCTCCGTCGTCATAAACCTTCTCCTTCTTCACCTCTAGTTATCAATCTGACTAAGCCTTCTGCTAAGACCAAAAATCATGTTGTAAATGATGATGTACAAATCAATAAAATAGCATCTTCTTTGCAGTATATTGATGTCTTTTATTATGCTCTATGTTATTTGGAAATACTAGAAAACTTTGAACCACTTACAATAGGAGCAGTTCAACCTCTCCAAAATGAAGTACTTCTTGAACTAGTATTAGATTCCTTCTTTTTAGTTCCTTCCAGGAAAAAGATGAACTTCCAATACTTTTTAGTAAAGGAACAGAACAGGAAACTACTCTCAATAGAGAAGACAAAAATGATGATAATAGCAGACTCCAACTTCATCGTTATAGCCAACAATCAAAAGATATTAATCAAAAGATGGGTTACAATTTTAAAGCTGGTCTCAAAGGCGGTAAAGGAAGGCGAACTACTATTCACATCTCCGCTCCAAATGGAAAATCATTACAATACTACAGCAAAACGAAGCGTGGATTACGCTATACCTCGCCAATTCCAACCCTAAAAACTTCCAAATCTGACAAAGAAGAGCGATTTAACTCTTCTGATTCTATTTTATGGAATTCTGACACTAGCGTCAGGCACGTCCATCGAGTGACATTATCTTCTAATATGATGTCTGCCGAATTATCAGAAGATGACCAGGATGACGTAGTTGAAGCTTCTAAAGTAGATCCTTGGGCAAAAAGGATGGACACTCAGTGGAAACTTCATTTCGAACAACGACAACCACCTACTGAAGATCAATTAATTTAGGTCGATATTGGAGAAGAGGGCTCACCATGACCTAACTTCATCAGCAAAAGCCTTCCAGAAACAGACAAGCAAAAATTAATTCAGCTTATTCGGGAATACAGTGACGTCTTCGCCTGGAGTTATGAGGATATGCCAGGACTGGATCCTCAGATTGCTACCCACGGGCTCAACATCTTGTCTAGTGCAAGGCCGGTCAAACAACAACAACATCGATTCTGACCTGATATGATGGATGCCATATAAACTGAAGTCAAGAAGCTTATCTCTTGTGGTTTTGTCAAAGAAGAACAACATCCTGACTGGGTTGCCAATATTGTCCCAATTATGAAAAAACATGAAAAGTCAGAGTCTGAATTAACTTTAGAGATCTCAATGATGCTTGTCCCAAGGATAAGTTTTCTCTTCCGATCACTGATGTCATGATCGACAATACTTGTGGATTCGAACGAATGTCTTTCATAGATGGATTCTCAGGATACAATCAAATCAAGATGCATCTAGAAAATGAGAAACATACATCTTTTCGTACTCCTATCGTAGTCTACTGTTACACTAACATGTCATTTGGTCTCAAGAACGCTAATACAACCTATCAGCGGGCCATAAGTACCATCTTTCGTGAACATTTATGGAAGACAGTTGAATGTTATGTCGACAATATTGCTATCAAAATCGTCTAAAGGAAGACCACATCCAATACTTGAGAATTATTTTCGATCTAATGCACCAGCATCAACTCAAGATGAATCCTACCAAGTTATTTCTGGGAGTCTCTAGTGGCAAATTTTTCGGATTCGTCATTACCACTAAAGGTATACACGTTGATCCCGAGAAAATCAAAGTCATTCAAGAGATGCGTCCTCCACGCAACCTAAAACAGCTACGAGGATTCTAGGGTCGGCTTACTTATATCAGGAGATTCATTTCTAATCTGTCTAGACGTTGTAGACCATTCATTGAAATGATAAAAAAAGGTGTGTCTTTTATTTGGATTGAAGAATGCCAGCAAGCATTTGAAGACATAAAGCGGTACTTGATGAACCCACCAGTCTTAGTACCTCCAATCTTAGGAATACCCTTCTTGATGTATATTCAAGCGATGGATCATTCGTTAGGTGCATTACTAGCTCAGAAGAACAAAGAAGGTTATGAGCAAGCTATCTATTATCTCAGCCGTACAATGATCGGTGCTGAACATCGATATAGCCTAGTCGAAAAAGAATGTCTAGCTTTGATGTTTTTTGTTCAAAAGGCGAGACATTACATCACCGGCCAAACTATTCATATTATTTCTAGAGTTAAGCCTCTCCGGGTCTTGATGAAGAAGCCCAGTACACTCAATTCCAGGCTTGCTACATGGGCTATATTATTGGCACAATATGATATGGTTTATGTTTCTCAAAAGTTTGTTAAGGGTCAAGCCCTTGCTGACTCCTAGCAGCTCATCTAATTCCCGAAACGTCTAAACTCTATGATAAGATTCCTAACGAAACTTTAGAATATAACATGATTTCAGAAGAAATTCTTGTCTAGCGTCTATTCATTGATGGAGCATCCAGAATCGGACCAAAAGGAGCTATTGTCATAGGAGTTGGAATTTTACTTGTATCACCGGAAGGATTAGATATTCAAAGAACTTATTCTGGTATTAATCATGCTCCAACAATATGGCTGAATATAATGCCCTGCTTATTGGTCTCTAATTAGCTAAACAATTAGATATTGAATATCTCGAAGTGTGTGGAAACTCTAAACTGATTGCCAATCAGGTCAGAGGAACATATGAGGTTCGACATCAAGATCTTTTTAAACTAATAGTCAGTCAGGTCAGAGGAACATATGAGGTTCGACATAAAGATCTTGTCCTATATCATGAAGCAGCAGTTAGAATGGCTTTATCGTTCAAAGGATTCTAGATTGAACATGTACATCGAGCATGCAATACCGAAGCTGATGCATTGGCCAATCTTGCAACAGTATTGGCAATTCCAGTCAGAAGACATCAGATGATTGTTATTACTAATAGAGAGTTATTTTGCATCGAGAATAATTCAAACATTGAGTTCATCAATTCAATTGAAATCAACGTCATCAGCGAAGACTGGAGAGTTCCTTTTATTTACTTCATGGTACATAACATCTTATCCGAAGATCCTAAAGAAGCTACAACCATTCATCGACGATCACTCAGATTCTATTATAATCATACCACCAAGACCCTTTATCGACGAACATTTGACGGTCTACTCCTACGGTGTCTTACAGGAGATGAAGCAAAACAAATATTACGGGAGGCTCACAATGGTGTATGTGGTGCACATCAGCTAGGTCCTAAACTGCAGGATCGTATTCGACGTATAGTTTTACTACTGGCCCACTATGCTATCAGATGTCATCGAGTATGCAAGAAAGTACTAGGCTTGTCAAATCCATGCAGACTTCATCCACCAACCATCGAAATTTCTTCATCTGACTACCGTATCATGGCCCTTTGAAGCTTGGGGCATGGATGTCATTGGTCCTATCAATCCACCATCGTCTAGAGGACATCGGCTTATATTGGCTATAACCAATTACTTTTAGAAGTAGGCCGAAGCTATACCTTCGTCGGAAGTTAAGACCAGCAATGTCATCAACTTCGTCAAACATCTTGTGATGTACAGATTTGGCGTTCCTCGGCGAATCATTCATGATAATGGACCATAATTCATCAATCAGAAGTTTACTTGATTTTGTGATGGCAACAAAATCGACAATGTCGCTTCCACTACCTATAATCCGGCAGCTAATTTTTGGTTGAAGCATTCAACAAGACTATCATCAAACTCCTCAAAAAGTTTGTTTCTACAAACAAGCATAATTAGAGTGAAAAGCTTGGAGAATGTCTATGGGCGTATCACACTACTATACGCAAACCTACTGGTTGTATACCTTTCTCTTTGGTGTATGGGTGTGAAGTTATTCTACGTTGGAAATTCAAATTCCCTCCCTGAGGATTGCAATTGCCAATGAACTCACAACCGAAAACAACGATCGTCTTCGACTTCAAGAACTGGAAGCGCTTGACGAGAAAAGGCCGCTAGCTCAACAACATATCGAGCTATACCAAGCCCGCATCTAAAAAGCTTTCAATCGTACAGTCAAAGTACGAGCGTTTCAGAAAGGCGAACTAGTTCTTACTGTCAGACATCCTATGACTATGACACACAGGAGCCAAGGCAAGTTCGAAGCAAAGTGGTAAGGTCCATATGTTGTAAGCAAGCTTTTCTCGAACGGAGCATATCAACTAAGCGGGATGGATGGCCGAGTCGCTATGATGCCTATTAATGGCAAATTCCTAAAGAATACTATGTTTGAAGGATGTACAAGATATCTTCTGTATGTTGTATATAAAAAAAGAGGGAGAGAAAGCATTGAGTTATTGTCTCTTATTCACTCTTCTGATAAACTTTTAAATCCTCAACAGAATATATCCACATCGTATCACTTGATCATAAACCCTATCTTTGAAATCCCAGCTGATTCAAAGATAATCATAATAAATATTTGAATTACGTTCACATTACCTCTGAATTCGACTATCTACGTCAGCAACCTATCACTTCCACATTACCTCTGATAAGGTCGTCTATTGTAATAATAATATTTTAAGCATTATATTCTGTCACGTCCATACTACCTCTGTACAGATATAATAAATATTGTTATTTTCTAAGAAGATATGTCATGTCCGGCACCTCTGAACATATTTTTTGCTATTGATCTATTACTTATGTCTATCATAGGCATGCAACAAGTAGTAGAACCATAAAAAGATCATTAATTTTATTGATGATTAAAAATGTCAAGATTACTGTTACGACCCGCACCCACCGTGAGGGTACGAGTACGTAACAGCGCCCAGCCTACGCCGCAGTGTCGGCGGTAGAACGCTGTTCTAGGTCATGAACTATAACTAGCATAATATGAATACTCTCCAAAAAGGAGGCCAACACAGAGGTACAACTCAATCACAATCTAAGGTAGAATGTAGCACGATGGAATAGATAAAGAAATCATCAACTGAGGTACAGCAGAATGAAATAACAAAGTTAACCACTACCAATCTCAACATCTCTAGAATATACAACCCTAAAATCAAAGACAATAACCAAACATGAAAGAAGGACAGTCTAAGCTATCTACACTATGCAAGGTATCGTCCTCAGCAGCTGCCTGAACCTCCCCAGGGGTCCAGGTCGTGAGTGTCATCTAGGCAAGCTCCAAGGTAAGGGGTGTAGGGTTCCTCATTATCCTCTGTAAAATTTTCAACAGGTCCAGTCAGGACGGGAGTGAGTATAATATATCTCATGCAGATCATAACAGGTTAGAGAATATAAACATGCAAGAGAGTACGATACATGGAACTGAAAGAAAGTACATGATGTAAACAGAAAGAGAACTGTAATAGAAATATCTACTATAAGTAGAGAGCTACCAGTGACTAGTGATTTAGAGTACAAAGTCGACATGTGAACGGCTTGATTTGCACATAGCTATACTAAAGAGGTGTACATGGCTATACTACTTTGGAATTGTTCATATGACTATTTATACTCCCCCATACCCCAATCAATACACAAGGATCCAGACAAGTTATGTTACGTACATAGTTTTCACATGAAGCCCATAGATGGGTGTATATAAAGAATACATGAGGGCTCAGAAGCTGAGTGCACATGAATTCCACATAAAGGCCCATGAATGGTGCACATGAAGTATAGGTTATACATAAATACACGAGAAACATGACCAAATATGATAGCACATGAGAGTACACGAGCGAGCACGAATGAGAATGAAGCACGTGAAAAACATGAATAACTGAGAGTGAGGAATACATGATGTACATGAAACACACAACACGATGTATCCGATGCTCCCGAGGGGGATAACATCTCAATGTAGGGATCCATATAGTACCAATCCGTGATAATATTGTGACAACATCAAATAAGGTAAACTAGAGCAGGAATATAGTTCAAAGCAAGTTATGAAATGATCAGAGAATGTACTCGCCTAGTATCTGAATAGCTGTAGTAAATGTACTGTCCGAGATGAGGTACCTGACTCATAGTTAGAGCAACACAAGTCAAGATGTATACAGAGGATGATAATAGTAATCTACAATGCATCTGCATGCTGTCTAGGTCAAACTAGACTAAAGTCAACACTTGGTCAACTCCAGTCAACTACACTAGTCAAACTAGGTCAACTAGGCCACTCCTGACCCCAGCAAGTCTCATTAGGCCTAACCAAGCCAAGTCTAGCAATCACACACCAATCACAATACTATACAAGCCAAACACAAGCCACATATCAAGGCACATTCACATTAACTATTTATCATGGAATTTATATAGCTATATGTATATAGGATTTTATATATTTACAACATTATACAATAAAAAAAGTTAGAGAGGGAACTAGCATGTAAGGCTATGTGTGTGAACATGGAGGTGAAATGGAAGGCATAGGCTATACTATCTATATGTTAATTACATATCAAGCATGCTAACACAAAACATATATCTATGCATACATTGAAACAAGTAAATTAACTAGTTGTATGCATGCAGGTGTATACTTTATATATTTATATAATCATGAACTTAATATATAGTGAAATAGAGAGGGGGAAATGTGTATAGTATCATGGCAGGGTAAAATGAAATGTGTCTAAAGTGTACATAGGCTTACATAGAGCTAAGTATGCTGTTAAGGGGTTTAGTTGGCTCCTGTGTTCTCAGATTTCAGAATTCACATAGGCATGTGTGTGTGCATATAGGACTGCAATGTGTATAAGTGTCAATGGGAAATAGGAATGTAGATACATGTGTGTGTTAGAGTGAGGGGTTAGGTGTACTGTATGTTGTGTGAGGACATGGGAGTGTGTGAGTGTCAAATATAGAAAATAGTGGGTGTGAGAGTTTGATATGGTGTAGTGATAGGAAATAGGAATGTAGTAGGGAACAATGAACAAGATGGCAGAAATCAAATTCAGTTTATGCAAATGACAGTTATATCTCTATCAAACCAAAACGAATCCCCATAACTCAGTTTACAGGAACTTCACAAAATACATGAAATTTAGTTAACCGAAAGTACACATGTGTGGAGGCCTGAAACTTGACTGAAAACCTAAGAATTTAGGACTGCACATCAGTTTAGAGCCTACAAGCTATGCATACATATAATTTACCTACATGGTTCAATACAGGGAATAAAGAGAAGATGCATTACAAGAATGCAATTCATATCTAAGGAGTGATGAACATGTGAAGTGAGTGGTGTATGCATAAGTTCTCAGCAAATCAGAAATTCAAGGTTCAAAACAGTTTATATTGGCAGTTCAAAACAGTGTGTTTTGTGTGAATAAAATTCTCAGATTTTGATATCGGATTCACAGGTTAACATGGCAGTTCATATGTGTCTCAAGAATGTAATGTGTCAATGGGTGTGTGTGTAGAAAGTCCATGTGTGTCCCAGGGAATTCAATGATTCAGTTAACCCAATCTCAGTTTTCTTTGTATCAAACCAACCCAACCATGAGCCTAACATGATCATCAAACCTTACAAACATTATGATTTGATAATATATATAAATATACTAAAATCGAAACCCAACTATCATCAAAACCAATTTCAGTTAACATTCTACATTCCTAAACCAATCATGCAACCAACAGTTAAATATAACTAAAGCTCAGGAAAATGAGAATCAGTTGTATCATAAACAAATGGAAAATGAATTTAACATGGTGATTAAATCGTTGGAAAATGGTTTGAAACTTTATTCAATCAGAATTTTTGAAAACAGTGCACTATGTATCAGTGAACTCATAGCAGTCCAGTCCTACATTCGAAAATCCATTTTCCCTGCTATCCTCAAACCAAAACATGCAACCACATTAACAGTAACCTACTACACAGGGATATGAATTAATATGGTGATTAAATCATGGAAAAATAGGTTGAATACTCATTTAACTTCAGGAACTCAAAACAGTGTATACGTATCAGTCAATTGGGGAAAAACCCAAATCGAATTCGAATTTCAAACGATAATTCGAAACTAAGGGTTGGTAACCCATGGGCTACATGTGCACATGCCACACAGTATGTGTTGTATCCCCAAAGTGGGACACGACGTGTCCAAGTCACGAAAATACACATACACCAGGAAGGACACACTGACAGCCTCGTGCAGAGGTGCAGCGTGACCTAGGGGCTCGTGTGTCGACCCTCGAGCCTCGTGCTCGTGTCCAACACTAGGGTAGGTATAGGGCTAGGGATATAAGTGCTTGTATCATGTCTAATGTGTGTCATGTCGTGTCAATCAGCGCATATCAGAGCGCAAAACCAGTCTGAAACGGTACAGTACATAGACAGTGCGAGTCGATTTTCCTCGTGCACACTAAACGAGAACCCATAAAACTTTATGGGTGTGATGTCAGTCACTAGAAGAATGTGTCTACCAAATTTTATGACCTGAGTCGCCGTGACGTGGCCGCTATGACAACCGAGCAGCAGGACAGCGCACCGGGGCCTCGTGCACGCGTTCGTATCCAAATTTGGACACGAAACGTGTCCATAATTGTGCTCAGACATAGACCATAGTAATCTACACATAATAAGCTTTCCAAATGTGTAATTTATTTTGAAAACCAAGAACAAAAAGTTCACAGAGCCATTTCATCAAACACCTAAGTATACACTATGACACGTGTCCGATACGGACACCAAACGGACACAAAATCCATCCAAATTCCAGGGACAGCTAGGGGACTACTAGATCTAGCCCTAAATGCAAAGAAAACAGAAATTTAAATCAATTTGGGGAGTTTTACCTATAGGTGCAAAAAGCATGAAAAAGCTCCAAATGGAGGGTGTTTTTCTTGATGGCCAAATGCTCCAAATGAACCCAAAACTGAGATTAACCACCAGAAATATTAAACATGCAGAAATTAGAACCTAATGCAAAAGACTAGGATTAAAAAGGAATTAAAATGAATTTATGGAGATTTTGGAAAGGGGGAAAATACCTTTTCTTTTCCTATGTGTTGGGATGATACAAAAGAGGCAAGGACTCTATGAGGAGATTATTTATAGGGAGGGGAGGCCCTATGGATGGTCCTAATGAGTGAAAATTAGGGTTAGGGTTACAAGTCATGGGCCCTGGGCCAAGTCACGTGAGAAATAGGCTCTCTACCTTAGCCTTAAGTCCAACATTAAAATCCTTCCTAATTTCTCAAGAGCTAAATCACTCAAGTTAAAACCAAGTCGACTTAAGTTAGATTAGGGTCTCACCATGCTAATCAAGTCACCTTAACTAGAGTCAACATCTAGGTTAGTCTCCTATGTCACAACTAGCAAAAGCCAAAATCAACAACCGTCAATCCAACAATAAATCAATAATTCTAAAAAAGTCAAAATAACCAAATTACCCCTAGACTAAAAATGATAATTGAAACACCCTAATCACATGGCTAGGCTCTAGGGCAGACAGTCTCTACGGTTTCACTAGCTATACATCAAATCACAAGTCATGATTTTTAAATAGTTTTAAAATGACTAAAAATCACCAAAAATTATATTATTAATTAAATGTCATAATTAAATAAATTAAACACAAAATTTCAAAATTACCCTAATTTTAGAAACTGGGTGTTACAAGTCTACCCACCTTAAAAAAATTTCGTCCTCGAAATTTAAGATGGTAGTAGTCCTTCTAGGTCAAATACCCCACAATCAAAGTCTCAAACATACCGTCAGATAACTATATGCGTCTATCCAAAATCATGATACTCAAAATCTTCGTCGTGCTAGTGAGCAAGGCTATAATAATCACAGAGTCCTCGACTAAGTCACATACCTCTAGAATCATGGTATTTAAAATTTTCGTATTGTCGCATGCTTGGCAGCGAAAACCTTAAATTCCCACAACCGAGAAATTTGTCCTAAATCTGACTATATGTCCTCACTATGCCAGCTAAATACGACTGTCAAAGATTCTAGATCCCATAACCGAGGTGACCTAGCCCATATAATTTATCTCAGAAGAAAATCAAACATAACACATGAACAACAGAACAAAGTTGATCAATCAACCAGGAACAGAGGGAATCGAATTTTCAAGGCAGTTATAAGTGGCTATTGTGGAAATAGAATCAAAAGAATGGAACCTGCAACTAGATCTCCAACGGCCTGAGCATCCTCGATTGTCCTGGCGAAAGCTTGCTCCTGCTGGCCTCCCCTGGCCTGCTTCTGATGCTGTATGTACCTCTGCTGCTGAGTCAGTAAGGGTAATCCCCTCTGCTGGCCTACCGGAGCCTAGCTCCTGCTCCCTGAACTGTCTGTCTAGATGACTCAGGACACTCTTTCAGCCGATGATCAGATCCTCTGCAAAGTAAACATCTGCCCAGCCTCTTCCGGCATTCGCCCCAATCGTGCCCTGGTCTCTTACAAAATAGGCAAATAATGACAAGCTGCTGTACCGAGGACTGCTGCTGCCTCTGTGGCTGCTATGCCTACTGAAAGGGTACACGGTCCTGAAACTGTCGCTGCTGAAAGTAGACCATCGACTGCTGATACTGCTACTAAAACTGTAGAGGTGGCATCTGCTGCGGATACTGCTGCTGAATCTGCAAGCGGGGCATCTGCTGTGGATACTACTGCTGAATCTGTAGGTGGGGCCTCTTGGCCAGGCCCACACTGCCACTAGCTCCCTGAGTGTCTCACGTCCTCCTCTCCTTCAGCCCAAGATCGTCCTCCGCTGCCATGGCTCCTACCAGAATCTGCTCGAAAGTGGCATCGCGACCGCTCTTGGTATATGACCTGATCTCCCTGATCAAACCCCTGCGGAACCTCCTTGCCTTCCTGGCCTTAGTAAGATCCTCGACGAATCTGCTCAAACGACAGAACTCTCCAGCGTACTCCTCAACGGTCTTGTTCCCTTGATCCAAACTCTCGAACTATGCCTCCAAAGCACTGAGTGCTGTATCAGGAAAAATTTCTCCTTGAATAGTTTTTTGAATGCTGCCCAAGTCTGACCGGCTGTACCAACCCTCGGGTTCGTCCGATACCAAGTACGGGGCAAGTCCTGCATCTGACTGGCTGCTGCCTCGATCTGTAATCCAGCTGGTATCTGTGCCAATCGGAATATCTCCTCAATGTGCTCTATCCAATCGTCAGCATATATGCCCTTTGTACCCTTGGTCTCGAGGTCCCATCTTCTTAAAGGATTGGATGTCTGGAGTCCTCGGCTGATACGGCTGCATCTGACCTCCCTGTGGCTGAGCAGCCACCAGCTCTACTGTCGTCCTAACCAACTGGTGAGTATCTTGTATTCTCTCGGAAATTAGCAGTCCGGCTCTCCTGCATCTCCAAGAATCGCTGGAAAAGGGTAAACATCTGGGCTGCATCTACTGTCCCTGAAGGTAACTGTTGCTGATACATACAGGAATGACGGGGGAAGACATCCGGACAGGTGGAGGTGCACTCCCAAAAGCTGTAGAAGCTCCTATATGAGTAGAAATAGGGGGTGTTGTCGTCCCAGCGTCCACAATCGGGTGAGGGGTGGTAGGCCTCTCACCAGCGTCTGCTGAGCCACAGCGATGCGATCGTGTCTCCATCACCATCCTGGAGACAGATCAATCAAGGAATCAATACTGAGATAGAAATGATAATTCAAGGGAGGACAGTTATTCAAGGAAGTATCAGGAATTTAGATTGCAGGAATCCAGTTAAGAGTTTTTTCTAATGTGATTGAGTACCTCAAAATAATCCTAATCCTACTGCAGGCTGTAGTGATACTCTAGTTTCGAATACTACTACACAAACTCGACA
>JANAVB010035925.1:0-44046 GCA_029216955.1 Iris pallida | reverse complement strand
TTTTGAGTAGGAAAAAAGGCAAATCCATTAGTGGGGTATGGGTAGTCATGACAGGGGTCACAAGAAATTGGGTTGGGTGTTGGGTCAAGTTTAGACAGATTGGGCTAAGGTTGATCAAAATCACAAATTTAAATCATTTAAAGTCATGGATGAAATGGGAGCACAAGGGAGATCAATTGGGGGGCACGCAAGTTGTACATGCATAGTAGACCCAAAACAGGCCAGAGCCATATATTGGGTTGATCAGATTGGACCGATGTCGGGTCTCGAAATTAAATTGAAAGTTAAATCACAAATTACGGCAGACGATAAATTGGTCTAAATTGAGCCAAAAGTTGCACGAAGCAAAAAGAGCACAAGGGAACAAGTTTAAGTGGGACATGATATATCAACAGGAAGATAATCATGTCTACTACAAACTTAGAGAAGAAAGTTTCCAGAGACTGACATCTCTGATGCTCCAGAAATCAAAGTCATCGAAAAGAGCATTATGATAAAAATATAATTCAAATAAAAATTATTATCGAAAATAATTCTTTTAGAAAAATCAAAAATAAATCCCTAAAATTCAGGGGCTTACAAACACTGACTCCAATCCTAGGGTCAAACCAAAGTTGATAGTACGAGGTTTTCTACCCAAGCTCGCACACTCAAATTTTAACCTCAGCATATATATTCCTATTCGCACTTGCAACACTTAGTCAAAAGGGTCCGAGTCATTCAGAAAGCCATCCTACATTGAGTCATGTTCAACCATTTCCTCGACTTATCAATATCATTCATCCAAGATGCAATTTGCATAGTCTATCTCTTCGAATACATTCGATATAATCCACCTATCCGTTCCTTCCAAGTCAAGCACGCTATGACACGACTTGTCGCTAAACCATAATTCTCATTTCATATTTCTTAAGTCATTTATCATAATTCACATAATCGATCACAAGGTCGTCTGACTTTAATAATATGTCACGTCCCAATCTCACGCGAGTCCGATTATCTACGGTCGGCATGAAATCACCATACAACGCTCCCAGAAATAATCGTTCTCATCGGAGCACAAATCTTATTTTGGGTTTAGACTAATTCATTCTCGATACACAGATTGGATGTCCTCAATCCATAAGTTTACTCAATCATCAATCACAAGTCCAATCACTCCTAGAATCCACCTTCGCCTCAAACACAAGTTAAAGAATCCAAATTGCCACATCTTGATTTTTCGAGTTCGATCGTTCCTGCGACATGAATCACCATGTCCGTGCTCACACGGAACGATCGTCCCCAAATTCGATGTGACGTATGGACGAGGTGAGTTGCGCTCACGCAAGACAAGAACGTCGACATTATGGTTATTGGCGTAACCATCAAGATACGATCATTTTCATCAAATATTCATTTCATATCCCAAGCATAGCATCCATCGGAACAAAACATTTTTTCATGATCGTCATTCTCGAATAGAGTACCCCTGAGTTATCGCGTACCAATCTTTGATACGCCTCACCATCGATGATATACGTAACTGACGATCTTTATTTGTAACAATTTTGAGTCGTATGACTGATGCTATCATACGAACTGGATTCTCCTCGACATTTAAGATCAAGTTTGATCATTATCTCACAAACAAGCTACATGTTCTACTCGTTCAAATCCAAAATTATTTACATTCATTGACTATCTTAAGTCATCAAGCAACATATATTCAAATCTTAGAGTCATTTTTGTAACTTCAAAATCACTTTCATGCACGCTATCATCCAATCGTGCTAATTTTTTGTATACGATTTATATTGATTTCCTTGATCAAGTCATCCGTTCGTACACCTTAACTTTTCTTTGATTCAATCTATCTTTTTCCTTATACTTATATTTCGTTCTTGCGAAATTTAAATCTCGTGCACGTTGTTTCTAGTCTGTTCGAACCAACTCGTCATAAACTTCAAATTATAACTTACTCAATAATACTCACTCTAATGCTTTGCATACATGCGACGCTTGCTGATAGACTCATTGCACCCCCATCCTCAATCAATCAACATCCTGAAGCTAACCCATACACCACTTAGGAATAAGTCATTCAATAAATCCTCGAAACAAGTTTCGAATCATACTTCATTTTCGTTCGAGCCCAAGCACGCTAATCTATATCACATCGACGATAACATCGTCTAATGGCACCCCTATCGATAGTCATCCCGTATACTCAATCGAGCCTAACTCATTGTCATCCGATATAATTTGAATCTCGTACGCGACTTTGCTAAGGTCGACATGATTCTTGGTGTATATGTCCAGCCTGACTTAGCCAACCGTTCTTTACTTGAACTTTTGTTCAACCAAATTTCTTTTATGCGATTTTATAAAATATTTAGACTTATTGTACGGACATGTCGTGGGACATTTGAGAGAGAGCATCAACAATATCAATTTTCGAAGCAACACATTAAAGTTAAAGAATTCAATCGAAAGTCCAAGGACTAAAGTCATGCTCTGATACCATTATGTCACGCCTCGCTCTCGTAGAGAGATCATCCTCGCTAAGGCGTGATGTGCGTAAGCCTAGATTGTGCTCACGCAAGGCAGGTCCATAATGGTCGATTACAGGCTAAGCGACGGGGTCGTCCACAGAAGTCCCAAGCAGAAACATTCAATAGTCAGCAGCAAAAATTTGAAAGCAAAATACAAGTTATGCAAAAATACTCTTTTATTGATATTGAACCAAGATTACAATGTGGGCACTAGGCCAAATTACAAGTCTCTCAAGCTCACTTTTTTTCTTATATTACAAGTCACTGCTCTCTCTCTCATTTCTCAATACAAGCTTCAAATGACGAGTGGCAGATTCTCCAATGGCGATGTCCATACATTATGTCCCGTATAAGTTCTGACTCTATGTGACCGTACGCCTCGAAACACTAAGAACTCCGTGTCTTGACGCATCCAAGCGAGCTCCGCGCCATCGGGCTTCTACCTGTGCCTGCACATAAAAACTGTGTAGGTGTCAGTACTCAACTGTACTGGTGGAGTGAGCTCCTCGCCCACCCTTACAAAATTGACACATTCATTTACTTTTGTGCAGCTTAATCCCTTTTGATTGTCTTTCTAGTCTTGCCTTAGGATCAATTTTAGGACAAAGATGTCTTGGCCTGTGCTTGGGAACGCAACGACGGGTCGAGCTATACTCTATTCGTAGCTTCAATATATATTCGAGGCAGTACCTCTCCGAGTAGAAACTTATGCAACTCAGCGTGTCAAGACTTTCACTTGTTTTTATGTCCCTCTAGAACTTTCTCGTGTCAATGACGTCAAGGGGATGACTCGTGCTTGTCATGTCCATAACTTGATCGTGCCATAAGATCGAGGTCGTGCCTCTAAAGGATCAACCAGACTTAACCAACATGCCTTACGACCCTTTTTGAATTAACTCGAGACGACTCGATGACGATGTCATATTCATGCCGAAGCACGTGTCCTTGCTATAGCCAAATCTTAGGCTCCATAATGGTGTTGCAACCGTACACACCTAACCCGTGCTGATTCAAGGTTAGCGCTTGCTACAATTATGCCTTGTTAACCCAACTCGTAACTTGCTAGTACTCGACGCAATCCAAAGGCATACACACGGATAGCCGCTCTTATGTCGACCCATCTATATGAGTGGTCACTAGCAATGTCAAGCTATACTGGATCTTTGTATACGGTGACCATTCGCGTGCGAGGTACGAGCTTCCACCGAATGACTCGCAGCCTATATTGTAACGGTTCATTCAATCGAGTCGTACCGTCGATGAAGGCCGAATAATATTTGTAATTCCTCCTAGGCCGACATGAACCCGGTGCCCCGGATCGTTCGAGGAATTCATCTTGCGCGCAAGTTGTCCAATGACCATGCAAGACTCAACTCGATCTAGCAAGTCCTTCCTTAATCATGACCATGCTTTCCAACTTTCTATCGAGACTCCCAAGTAGCGGGACCGATCTCATGAACTTCCTTATCGAGACTCCCAAGTAGTGGGACCGATCTCGTGTACTTCCTTATCGAGACTCCCAAGTAGCAGGACTGATCTCGTGATCTTCCTTATCGAGGCTCCCAAGTAACGGGACTAATCTTGTATGCTTCCTTATCGAGACTCCCAAGTAGCGGGACCGATCTCAGGTGCTTCCTTATCGAAACTGTCAAGTAGTGGGATCGATCTCGTGTGCTTCCTTATCAAAACTCTCAAGTAGCGGGACCGATATTGTGTGCTTCCTTATCGAGACTCCTAAGTAGCATGACTGATCTCATGTGCTTCCTTTGTCCGTGGTATGCTTTTTTCTAAACCAACCGTGGCTCGTACCTTAGACTGACTTGTTCTCTAGGCGACACTATCGCTCAATTCACATACTTTATATGACGAGCCTTGTTCTCGTGGGACTATGTGACTTAACAACCCAGACAACAAGAGACAGCACTTGCTATGACTTCGATAGCCTAGCCAAACTCTTGTCTAACTTATTCGTGCAATGACTTGACGAGCAGAGGTTATGCCAAGCCTTGCATCGAGAGAACATGCTATGCACGCGGTCGACTTGAACAACCAAGTTTTTTTAATGCCTAGACTTATGCCATGAGCCGTGCAATACGACTTAAACCACGGGGCAGGCGAAGGCTATGCCAAGCCGAGGATGACGGGATCGTGACTGCTTATTAAGCATATACGCGGGCGACGCCTATGACTTAGGCTAATTCAGCTTTGTGGCGAATACCAACTTTCTTTTACCCAAGCCACGGGACAAAGGACCGAGTGTTATTTTGAAAGCACGCTAAGCAAACTTTTAAGCCGACCGTGAGACATTTTCCATGTTCTAACACATTCCGACTCATCGAGATTATTCCCTTGGCTATGTGGATACGTCTCTTTTATTATCAAGCCTAGCTTGTGCAAGTTCAAAACATGATTTATTATGTGAAGGCTAAGATGAGGCAAGTTCACCGAAACTAGTAGACCTGAGCGAGGATTCGCCTCGACCGAGTGGGTCTTCGAGTAGCCATTACAAGGCTAAGTTGAACGCCGTCGGCATTTTGATTCCTCCGATTGACTGAGCGGGACGAGACACTACATCATACACCACTCAGAAAAAGTTTCATCCTCGAATCTAACTGAGTACTTACTCATCGACTCGTCACTTTATTCAACATTCTATAACTCTCGCACACACTACGCATATGCATTTATTCAATCCAAGCCGCGCTCGCACTACCATCAATTTTTCTTTTAAAATACTATTTCAAAATCCTCGACACTTTTTCATTCCTCAAGTCTCACTTGAATTCAACGTATCACTTGGTTGGATCGTGCACATATTCTACACGTCCCCAAAATACATGTATTTTAGCCAAGTCATGATAGAGAATTTTCCATTCTTACTCGAGTTGCATCGTATAATATTATTCCGGCGTCCCCGAAATATATGCATGTCAGCCGAGTCTCGTGAGTGGGTATTTCATACTCTAGAATTATTCTACCCATCCATACCAATCCTCAAGATCAATCATTCCAATGCTAACTCTTGCAACATGGACGTCTCGCCTAACCCGCTAGACCATTTCTCAAGGCTAAAGTCAATGTCAGGATTGGAATCATAGTTTTCCAACAATGATACCAACACTGACCCCAATCCTAGGGTCAAACCAAAGTTGATAGTATGAGATTTTCTACCCAAGCTCGTACCACTCAAATTTCTAACATCGAGCATATATATCTCCTATTCGCACTTACAATACTTAGTCGAAAGGGTCTGAGTCATTCAGCAAAGCTATCCTACATCAAGTCATGTTCAACCATTTTCTCAACTTATCAATATCATTCATCCAACATGCAACTTGCTTAGTCAATCTCTTCGAATATATTCGCTATAATCCACCTATCAATTCCTTCCGAGTCAAGCACGCTATGACACGACTTGTCGCTAAACCATAATTCTCATTTTGTATTCCTTAAGTCATTTATCCCAATTCATATAATCGATCACAAGGTCGTCTGACTTTAATAGTATGTCACGTCCCAATCTCACACGAGTCTGATTATCTACGGTCGACATGAAATCACCATACAATGCTCCCGCAGAATAATCGTTCTCATCAGAGTGCAACTCTTATTTTGGGTCTAGACTAATTCATTCTCGATATGCAGATTGGATGTCCTCAATCCTCTAGTTTACTCAATCATCAATCACAAGTCCGATCACTTCTCGAATCCACCTTCGCCTCAAACCACAAGTCGAAGTAATCCAAATTGCCACATCTTGATTTCTCGTCGATCGTTCCCGCGACATGAATCATCATGTTCGTGCTCACGCAGAACGATCGTCCCCAAATTCGACGTGATGCATGGGCGAGGCTGGAGTTGCGCTCATGCAAGACAAGAACGTCGACATTATGGTTATCGACATAACCATCAAGATACGATCATTTTCATCCAACATTTATTTCATCAAAATCCTAAGCATAGCATCCATCGGAATAATAACATTTTTGCACAATCGCCATTCCTCGACTCAGAGTACCCCTATGTTATCGCATATCAATCTTTGTTACGCCTCAATACCATCGATGATATACGTAACCTGACGATCGTTATTTGTAACGAATTTTGAGTCGTACGACTGATGCTATCGTATGAACTGGATAATCTCCACTATATTTAGATCAAGTTCGATCATTATGTCCCAAACAAGCTATATGTTCTATTCGTTCAAATCCAAAATCATAACATTCATCCGACTATCTTAAGTCATCGAACAACATATATTCCAAATCCTTAGAGTCATTTTTGTAACTTCAAAATCACTTTCATGTACGCTATATTCAATCGTGCTAACTTTTTGCTTATAATTGATATCGATTTCCTCGATCAAGTCATCCGTTCATACACCTTAACTTTTCTTTGATTCAATCTATCTTTTTCCTTATCACTTGCATTTCGTACTTACGAAATTCAAATCTCGTACGCATTGTTTCTAGTCTGTTCGAACCAACTCGTCATAAACTTCAAGATTACAACTTACTCAATCATACTCACTCTAAGGCTTTGCATACATGCGACGCTTGTTGATAGACTCATTGGCACCCCACATCCTTAATCAATCGATATCTACGAAGCTATTCCATACACTACTCAGGGATGAAGTCATTCAACAAATCCTCGAAACAAGTTTCGAATCATACTTCAAATTTTCGTTCGAGCCCAAGCACGCTCATATATGTCACATCGATGATAACATCGTCTAATGGCACCCCTACCGATAGTCATCCGGTATACTCAATCGAGTCTAACTTATTGTCATTCGACATAATTTGAATCTCGTACGCGACTTTGCTAAGGTCGATACAATTATTGGTGTATATGTCCAGCCCGACTTAGCCAACCGTTCTTTACTTGAACTTTTGTTCAACCAAATTTCTTTAGTGTGATTTTGTAAAATATTTAGACTTATTGTATGGACATACCGTGAGACATTTGAGAGAGAGCGCGCACATCAATGATATCAATTTTTGGAAGCAACACATCAAAGTTAAAGAATTCAATCAAAAGTCTAAGGACATAAAGTCGTGCTATAATACCATTATGTCATGCCCCCACCCGTAGGAGCGATCGTCCTCACTAAGGCGTGTTGTCGCGTGAGCCTAGATTGCGCTCATGCAAGGTAGGTCCATAATGGTCGATTACAGGCTAAGCGATAGGGGTCGTCGCACAGAAGTCCCAAGCAGAAACACTGAATAGTCAGCAGCAGAAATTTGAAAGCAAAACATAAGTCAAGAAAAAATACTCTTTTATTGATATTGAACCAAGATTATAATGTGGCACCAGGCCAAATTACAAGTCTCTCAAGCTAACTTTTTCTCTCATATTACAAGTCACTCTGCTTTCTCTCATTTCTCAATACAAGCTTCAAGCGACGAGTGGCAGATTCTCCGAATGGTGATATCCATACATTATGTTTCGTATAAGTTCTGACTCCATGCGGCCGCATGCCTCGAAACGCCAAAGAACTCAGTGCCTCGACGTATCCAAGCGAGCTCCACGCATTGGGCTTCTGCCTATGCCTGCACATAAAAACTGTGTGGGTGTCAGTACTCAACTGTACTGGTGGAGTGAGCTCCTCGTCCACCCATACAAAATTGACACGTTCATTTACTTTTGTGCAGTTTATCCCTTTTGATTGTCTTTCTAGTCTTGTCTTAGGATTAATTTTAGGACAAAGACGTCTTGGCTTATACTTGGCAATGCAACGTAGGGGTCGTGCTATACTCTATTCGTGGCTTCAATATATATTCGAGGCAGTACCTCGTCGAGTAGAAACTTATGCAACTCACGCCGTGTCAAGACTTTCACTTGTTTTTATGTGCCACTAGAACATTTTTGTGTCAATGATGTCAAGGGGACGACTCGTGCTAGTCGTGCCCATAGACTTGATTGTGCCTTAAGATTAAGGCCGTACCTTCCAAGGATCAACTAGACTTAACCAACATGCCTTACGACCCTTCCTAACTTAACTCGAGATGACTCGATGATGATGCCACATTCATGTCGAAGCACGGGTCATTGCTATGGCCAAAACTTAGGCTCTAGAATAGTGTGTGCAACCGTGCACACCTAACCCGTGCCGATTCAAGGTTAGCGCTTGCTACAATTACGCCTTGTTAACCCAACTCGTAACCTGCTATACTCGACGAAATCCAAAGGCATACACGCGGATAGCCACTCTTATGCCGACCCATCTATATGAGTGGTCACTAGTAATATCAAGCTATATTGGATCTTTGTATATGGTGACCATTCGCGTGCGAGGTACGAGCTCCCACAGAATGACCCACAGCCTATATTGTAACGGTTCACTTCAATCGAGTCATACAATTGATGAAGGCCGCACAATATCTGTAATTCCTTCTAGGTCGACACGAACCCGACGCATCGGAATCGTTCAAGGAATTCACCTTACGCGCAAGTTGTCCAATGACCATGCATAACTCAACTCAATCTACCAAGTCCTTCCTTAATCATGACTATGCTTTCTAACTTTCTATCGAGACTCCTATGTCGTGGGACCGATCCCGTGAACTTCCTTATCGTGACTCCCAAGTAGCTAGATCGATCTCGTGTACTTCCTTATCGAGACTCCCAAGTAGCAGGATCGATCTCGTGATCTCCCTTATCGAGACTCCCAAGTAGAGGGACCAATCTCGTATGCTTCCTTATCGAGACTCCCAAGTTGTGGGACCGATCTCGTGTGCTTCCTTATCGAGACTCCCAAGTAGCGGGACCGATCTCGTGTGTGCTTCCTTATCGAGACTCCCAAGTAGCGGGACCAATCTTGTGTGCTTCCTTATCGAGACTTCCAATTAGCGGGATCGATCTCGTGTGCTTTCTTATCGAGACTTCTATGTAGCAGGACCAAACTCGTGTGCTTTCTTTGTTCGTAGCATGCTTTTCCCTAAACCAACCGTGACTCGTGTCTTAGACTGATTTGTTCTCTAGGCGACACTATCGTTCAAGTCACATACTTTATATGACGAACCTTGTTCTCGTGGGACTATATGACTTGACAACCGTAGACAACATGAGACAGTGCTTGCTATGATTATGATAGCCTAGCTAAACTCTTGTCTAAATCATTCGTGCAACGACTTGACGAGCAGAGGCTATGCCAAGCCCTGCATCAAGAGAACGTGCTATGCATGCGGTCGACTTAAACAACCAAGTTCTTTAAATGCCTATACTTACGTCACGAGCCGTGCAATACGACTTAAACCACGGGACAGACAAAGGCTATGCCAAGCCGAGGACGGCGGGATCATGCATGCTTATTAAGCATATACGCGATTGACACCTATGACTTAGGCTAATTCCAGCTTTGTGGCGAATACCAACTTTCCTTCTCCCAAGCCACGGGACGAAGGACCGAGTGTTATTTTGAAAGCACGCTGAGCAAACTTCTAATCCGACCGTGGGACCTCGTTCCATGTTCTAACACATTCTGACTCTTCGGGATTATTCCCTTAGCTATGTGGATGCATCTCTTTTATTATCAAGTCTATCTTGTGCAAGTTGAAAACATGCAATTTATTATGTAAAGATTAAGATGAGGCAAGTTCACCGAAACTATCCCACCTGAGCGAGGAGTCGCCTCGACTGAGTGGGTCTTCGAGCAGCCATTGCAAGGCTAAGTTCAAACGTCGTCGGCATTTCGATTCCTCTGATTGACTGAGCGGGATGGGCACTACATAGTCACTCTCAGAGACCCCTCCTTCTCCACAGAACCTTCACACCTTTCTACTTTTCCAAACTTCTTATTTCTTCTTCCCCGCTCCTCCGTTCCCGAAACCGAAGCCATCCCCGCACTTCCCGCGATATCCTGATTGCATCGACACTGCACTTGTCCTCTTTCTGCGTTGATCTCCAATCCCCGACCGACGACCCGGTACAGCTGCTCCCTGCAGTACCCGTACGGCAGCCGCCCCCGGCGCAGCTGCTCCCCGCAGCCCTTCGCGTGTTCTACCCCCCGACCGGCAGCATCCCTCAACGACCCCCCCCGGCCGGCAGCGCCTTGCGCGCAGCTTCCCCCGGCCGGCATCGCCCTCCGTGCGCCCCTATGCGCCAGCAGCAGGCTTCCATCGCTATCCCGTGTGTCTCCGTTGCCCTCGTGTTCGTGTCCGTGCCGTGCCTGCGCACGTTCTGTGTCCGAGGCATCCCCTCGGTGCTTCGTCACAGCCTTTGGTAAACTCTGCAACCCTCTGAAGTTTAACAAAACCCATTTCTGTTCCTGGAATAGCTAGTTTAATTGGTTTAAATTAATTTCTAATTAGTTCGGTAATAATTGTTATTATTAGTAAGATATTAGTAAATGTTATTTAGAAAATAATTAAATTATTTTTATAATAAATTTGAGTTTTTATGCGATATTTTCTATTAAAATAAGGTACGATATAAACTGTCACTACTTTGATAATATTCCAAAATATTATTTTTTGCCCTATTTAAAATACTAACAAAATAGTTTTTACCAAAAATACATATTTAAATTATTAGTTTCTCTAATAAGAACGGCAAATGTCTATAATTAGCGTAGTTTACATTAGTGGTTTATTAGCCAATCTTGGTTTAAGTGCTAAGGACTGAATATTGTTAATGTAGGTTTGGATCCCTGAACCCTAGCCGATACCCTTCTAGCTGTTGCTTTCCACGTCGAGGATACACCCAAGGCAAGTTTCATATCTTTCATGTCTGCATTTATTTAATAATTAAATGTACGGTATCAGTAGAATCATGTATTATAGTGACACTGATTCACAGTGGATCTCTCTCGGACTCCACATCGATGGATGGATTGATTGGTTATCTCATTGTCTCATTGACTCATTGACTCGGAAATTGATTAGGGGAGTAGTATAACATTTGTGACCGAAGCCATTGTTTACTGATTGCCTCTCTCGCGCTAACCCCTACAGCACAAGGGGTTGAGCCGTATAGTATACTATCGTTTTGGCCAGAATGCTAGTATGCATATTGCCTCTATCCAGCCGGTCACAGCTGTTATATACTCAAAACACTATTGTAAAATTGCATCATTGTAGTTCTTGAGAATAATGTCTGCTGTCTTTTTACTATTATTTAGCAAAATATAATATTTTTAAACTGTCTTACAATTCATATTATTATTTTAGAATGTTAGATGTGGAAATATGTTCTTGCTCCCTCCTGACTGGAGACCAGCATTTTAGGTGACTGCGACGGCGAGGATCACGCCTTTAGCTCTTTTACGAACCTGGTCCGAACCCTGACGAGGTAGTGAACCCGACCAGGAAGCCCTAGAGTTTTAGTTGTACCTTG
The DNA here is from genome assembly GCA_029216955.1 of Iris pallida. Taxonomy (NCBI): domain Eukaryota; kingdom Viridiplantae; phylum Streptophyta; class Magnoliopsida; order Asparagales; family Iridaceae; genus Iris; species Iris pallida. Next base: position 32,170 of record JANAVB010035925.1, on the reverse strand, counting down.
ATTTACTTATTTCCTTTTGTTGCAATAAAGACCATGTAATGATTGAATGCTTGCTTTGTTACATTTCTCATTTCAGACCAGTTTCCAGATTAATAAAATGTTATTTCTTTCCGCTTTAGTTTTGTCTGCTTGTGTTTACTGCTTGATACAGCTTACTGCCGCGTCTCACAATGGTGCAGGCTGGACATGATCCGACTGGACCCATTATATTGTGATCGGGTCGTGACAATGTTACTTTATATCATTTCGCTGAGTGACTTCAAATATGTAATCCTTGTAGGTTAGAGTATCTATATTTTCCAAGTTCCTAATGTTTAGTCATGATGTCCAACAATTGAATATACGAGAATAAGACTATATATATATATATATATATATATATATATATATATATATATATATATATATATATATATATATATATATATATATAAGACAATATTTGATTTATGACTTGCTCATTTCAATCAATTTGGGACAGCAGCATCAACAACATAATATATGGAGAAAAATTAGAATATGAGTATATATATATAATTTCTGTGTATAATAGCAAATGGATACATAAGAGCATGAATTAGACTATGATTTTAGTTATTTTTTTGTTCTTCACTACACTTACAGAAAAAAAGAAAAAGAAATATCATTTGTAAAAAAGAAATATCATTTGTACTCATAACTCAAATTGAAATTCCTTCTTGATCTCTATCTTCAATTTTTGAAAATTTATGAAATTCTTCCGCAAGTCCCCATTAATGAACCTACAAAATCCCTCAAATTGTATCTGAATAATTCCAGATTGTGGACATTCCCTCACTAAAATATCGCCTGCTTCTATCCAAGGTCCCAGCATCACAAATTTTTGTGTGTACTAGATTAAAATGACTAGTATAATAATTATTTTCTTGATCGAGAAAATCCACGGAAGAGAAAAAAAATAGAAAAATTATCTGTGTGTGTACATAAGCGAGATGTAAGAGATGTATAAACTATAAAGGAGTGGTTGTGAGAGGATGCTGTCACCAAGTGAATTTAAGTTTAATAAAGCAAAATATAATGAGAAATGAAAGTTTTCTTCACATCGATTTCATTAGAAGTTCCCTGGTTTATTTTAGCAAAAATTGTGTCAGAACAATATGAACTATCTAGTATCCTTAGTTGCAAATTCGGACACTCCTTCATATAAGAAACTCTTGGACAATGTCCCTCTAGTGTCCTCCTCTTCATCAGTCTCTCCTTAGAAAAGACGCAGGGTTTTTCCCACTGTTTTACCTTTAGAAAAGGAAGAAATCAATCAGTTTCGGCCCCAATATTACTCTAACTTAATCTTCATCATAGGACATTTTTTTCCAACTGTTTGAATTGGAAGAGGACCTAATTTAATCCTTGGCCTAATTTTCAGTACTTTCCCATGTCTGATGTTTCCACCATTTACTCAATATGATGCGACGACTTTGTCGATATCATTGCCACAAAATTGATGATTGAAGATCTCTGAATGAAGTTAAGGAAAGAGGCCATAAACAAAAGACAAACAAAAGAAGACCTTGAAATCACTTTACTCAGGGAAGGTATATGCCCAGATATGTGCTAATTGCTGATAACAAATAATGTAATTGGACTTGTAATTGTCTGAGTTGACTATGATTGCTACATGATCATTTTCGGACACATTTATTACATTTCATTCTTCAAAATTGTCTGAATTATTTATGTGAAGATAAAGTACACATCGGAGACCAAAAAAAAAATTGTAGGTTAGCCAATACCATATAGAACAAGAAGTTTTATTATAAGAACAAAGTCATATAGTCTAACTTTGTCCAAGCAATTAGTTAACATGTTACTTATACAAGTATATATAAGATATCAAATACTTATATTTAATTGAAAATTTAGGATCCTCTCTACAGATTTATTCGTCAAGTTGTTTTCAGACATTTATAGTGTAGGGTGACACCAGAACACTGTCATACATATATATGGAGATAAGGTACAGTGCTTGTACAGTGGATCAGAGAATATGTTGTAGAAACAAAGGGTACCTGTTCCTGAAACCGACACAGGTAGGGTGCAAGACAAATCTATCTAAGAAACTCAACAAAAATGTCCGTGGGTTGTGGCCTAGTGGTAGCAACGAGGCCCCGGCGCGGAAGGCACATGTTTGAATCCCCTTGGCATTTGCCAAGCCGGAGAAATGGACACCTAAAAGAAAACACAACAAAATAATCCCACGAGTTCGGGAGAAGGGGTGCATTCTCACAAAGGGGTTGTAATGACCAAGTGCGGGCAACTATTTACTAATTAAAAGCAAGGTTTGCAGTCGGAATCGGTATTGTAACCTTTCTATGAGTATCAGGATCGGCACTATTGGAAGTAATGACAATTTTGGATAGAAGTATCATATTTTTTGATATCGTAAAGCAAGTAAATTAATAAATTAGAAAAACTATTTTATATTTAGACATGATTTGAAGTTTTATGTGTTATTTCTTAGTTTTGAAATTGAAAGAAATAATAGTCACCCCTTGCCTTGCGGATTGGTTTGATTGCAATAAAGAAAAGTTTTTTCATTTACATGCTTTTACAACCTTCCTTTTCTTTTATTCCCTTTGTTGACTGGTCTTTTAAGTTCAATTTTTTCTGCCGATATCACTGTAAAAGAGATACCCAACATCGATATCAGTTAGTACCGAATCGGGACATACAAATTGTTGAGAACCAATAAGGGACTTTAGTCCCACATCGGAAGATGTATTGTGAAGAGGAGTTGGACCCTCTATAAGTAGTGGCAATAGCCTATCAATAAAATCATCCCATTATTATTCTCTACGTGGTATCAGAGCCATAACCCTTCCACACAAAAAAGAAATTTTTTTTCCTTCTTCCCCCCCCCGGGACCTGCTGTGCAGCGCCCCCGGACCTGTCCCCCCCCCCCCTTCGAACCTGCTGTGCAGCGCCCCCGGACCTGCCCCCCCTCCGGACCTGCTGTGCAGCGCCCCCGGACCCCCCCACCCCACCGGACCTGCTGTGCAGCGCCCCCGGACCCCCCCCGGACCTGTTGTGCAGCACCCCCGTTTTTTTTTGTTATTTTTGCACCTTCTTTGGAAGTGCTTGTAAAGTTCGTTTTTCGCACCCCTCCTGGTCGAACCCCTCCCTGCCGACCCACCCACCCGACCCCCCTGCAGACCCCTCCGGCCGAACCCCCCTTGTCGACCCCCCCGGCCGAACCCCCCTGCTGCTACACCCTACCTGCTGCTACCCCCCCTCGTGCATGCTAACCCTAACCCTAGCCGCCTCATCCAAACCCTAACCCTAACCATAGTCGTTCCATCCCCATCTAAACCCTAACCCTAGCCATCTTTTCAAAAAAAAGAGAGAAAAAAAAGGAAAAGAAAGAAGAAAAAAAAAGAGAGCGTATTTCGAAGACGGATGAAAGTCAAATGCTTTATTTGCATCATCAGTTCCTAGATTCCGCCGTCTGGAATTATCAATTGTTGTATTTGTTTTCCATCCCCGATTTTCATATCGGGATCTACATGCGTGCGTCGGTGTTGGCCAAGTTCATAGTGCATTCGTCAAGTCTCTGTTGAAGACTTTGACGACAACGAATCACAGTTGAAGACACCATGGATTCAATCGGTGGTAAACTGAAGACAGAAGAGATGAAGGCCTTGGTTGATGATATCTTATCAAAGAGATTAACCGAGGCGACCCCACGTGTGACCCATACTGATGTGGATCCGTCACCCTACAAAATGGAAAAGCTGGAGACAAAGTTGGAAGGAACGTCCAACTACTTGAAGTGGTCGCGGCAGGCGATGCGGACGCTGAAGGGACGTGACTTGGTTGACTATGTTAATGGCTAAACCAAGGCACCAGTCGACCCCACCTCAAAGGAGTTTGCGGTTTGGAAGATTGTCAACAACGCAGTGGCTGGGTGGTTGACAGCCTCATTGACCGACCAGGTGTCGGACAATATAGAGGCGATGGAGGCTCCTGCTGATATATGGCAGACTTTGAAGGATATGTGTAGGACCGTTTGAGCACATCTAGAGGGAGGGTGAATAGAGTGTGTGCGTGTGCAGCGAAAAATAATCACCAATTAAAAATATTAAGCAATTATATATGGCATATAAAAGACGGTAAATAAAATACGGTAAAGTAAGAGTCAAGAATTCAAACTCAGTGAACACCACGATGTATACTGGTTTCCCTCTGAGAGGACTAGTCCAGTTGCGAGTACTCTTGCTCGCTGTTAATCCACTATGACACAAACTTTAACTGAGTGCTTGCAACTCTTACAACACCGTGCTTGGTGACAAGCGCACGACCGACTTCACAATACCGTGCTTGGTGACGAGCGCACGACCGACTCCATAAGGTAATTGGAAAACTTGAATATTTTCTGAATACAACCTCCGATACAACTCTTCAATACCAAACTCTAAATTAAACAGAAGCTGTACTGGCTTGGCTAAGAGTCGTAAAGGCTTAGATATGAAAGTAAAAGCTCAGAACACTTTAGATAGAGAAGAAAAGAGATAAAATTGGATTGTTGAGATGAATGGTAATCTCAACTCTATTTATAGTATTTTTTGGGGAATCGAACTCGGACAGAATTCGGGCAGAGTTCGGATGCTAGGATTTCGCATACGAACGTTGGATACAGATTTGGAGGCACCAAATATTTGAATTTACCCAGGCCGAACTCGGGCCGAACTCAGACCGAACTTGGTCAGAGTTCTGTCAGAGTTCTGCTGCTTCAGAACAGTAAGGAATAAACCAAATTTGCATAGATTTTGGGCCTTTTGGAATTATGAATTTTTGGGATACGTAGGTAGGCTTATTTTTGTTTGTGGAATAAGAAAAACCTAAGCCAGTACCGATCCGATCAATCTCACATTTTTCCTAGACTCAATAAAAGGAAAAATACAGAATAAATATGAAAACCAATAGCCCTTTTGATGACGTCTTTTTCCTGACATTGAAGATGCATTTTTCCTTGACGGCAATCGTCCAAAGAAACAGATCTGAAAATCTGAATACCTGTCGGGGGCTTCGCCCCCGAACCCCTGATAGAGGGCGCTACCCCCTTGACCCCTGTCCGCTGACCGGGCAGCGGAACCCCCGATGCGAGGCCCCGGATAGTCGTTGGGCGGTTCAGAGAAATCTCCTTGTATAACGCCGTCTTTGGCCCATTAATAATTCTCCATTGCATATGTCCTGGTTTGATCATGTTTGATCATGCTTACAGCATGTCTACAAATACATGTTAGGCAAACAATAATATAACTGATACAAGCATATATGATATAAAGAACATTTAGGACAATGCTAAGTATAAGTAGTTAGGACAATACTAAGTTTAGGTAGCAACATGATAGTGATTACATAAATATTAGTGACATCACTAGTTAAACTTAATTGATTAGCCATATTCAAAAACATGATATAATCATTGGGTTAACAATCTTCCCCTTTTTGATTATGGCAAATCGGTTAAGTTTAAGATATGTACAATAGATGCATATATCACTAATAAACACATAATATTATGCATGTATCATTAATAAACACATAAATTAGAATATTGAGATATATACAATAGATGCATGTATCACTAATAAACACATACTACTAGAATATGTGTGCTAACTTAAACTTATTTCTCCCCTTTGACATGATCAAAAAAATAAGCTCCCCCGTAATAAGAGATAAAACGAACTCAAGTATAAGTACAGCAGGAAGGCAAAAAATAATCATGATCAAGGATTAGGAGAACAGTGAAATGACAAGTTTAGAAAATTGCATAACTAAAGTAGAAAAATTTGTCAACAGAAATACAATATAGTTGGTTGAACGTAAACATTGAAATCAATCAATACATAGTTTACCAACTAGAAATCCAAAAATGACATTCAAAACACATTTTGTTGAATAAATAAAATTGTAGTTTTGAAATTGATTTTAATAGGTAGATATCAATAATGTAGAATCCTATTATTGGTCATAAATAAATCATGAGGAATAGAAATTCGCAGATCTAGTATATATAAAAAATCAAAAAAATAATGAGACTTTCAACAATGATAAAAAAAATATATGATTCATAATTTGCCCATAAAAATTAGTGAATCAATTCCATAAAGAGTATAATCATTGGGAAAAAAAAATCAAAAGACGTATACTAGAATCTATGCAAAATCTATACCAAAGTTCATACATTTGAATTCAATTACCATAGCATGATAAATAAATATCCACTAGATAAAAATGAAGGTAATGAAGACCAAATATGTGAAAAGGAGAAATTCAGTTGATATGAATGCTCCCCCGCAAAGTATGATCAGTCTAAGTATAGATAATCATGAACTTTGAGATAAAATCTCAATAAGAAATGCCAAATCAATTTAAGCTCAAAGGAATCATTAATAAGGAATTAAATATATTTGGCAAGATAACTTTTACAAACTCATAAAAGGAGAGAATTAAAAATAAATAAATAATAATAATCATATATTTTCTCATAAACTTACTCAAATAAAAAGTATGAACAAATCAACAAGATATTTTAAGTAAAAGAATATATGTACATAATGAACTAGGTATACCACATATTAAGGACATAAAAGAATTGAAACAATTAATTTGCTCCCCCTTAAAATATGCGTATATAGTTCAAAAATAATTTAATAGATACAATAAATATCATAAGATCTAAGGTATATCCAAGATATGCATCTTTTCTTTCCTTTGATCATATGCATATAAAATTTCAAACTCAAAACAAATATCATCTTTAGGCAAGAAAAAGAAATATCCAATAAATAAATGCTTAAAGCTGAAGAAAATATGTCTTCAATAAATATAAAAAATCAAGACATTAAAAGATTTTGAAAACTGTCTATAATAATAACATTGATTACCGGACAAATTCAATAAATCAAAACGAAATCAAAAAACTTTTCAAAATGTGGAAAACAATTTTAATAAAAGAATCCATAAATCATAAATAAATCCATTTGAACAAATAAACTAAATCAATTCCCAAAGAAAAATGTATTCTAGATATATGGCATGTCAAGGGGACAAACAATTAACTGCTCCACCTTTACATGGCTATATCCCAAAAAATAGTATTGACAGAAAAAAAATTCAGAGACATATTTCCAGAAGTAGAAAACTAATTCAAAAATATTAGGTCTTATTATCAAAGTTCATTTCTTTCCTTTTAAAGTCTTAGCACGATGTCCACCTGACAATCGTGAGGTTAAAGAAAAGAAACACTTTGAGAGAGAGATTCAATTCCTTCTCTCCCGCAAAGAATTACTGTTGTAGACAGTAAGTAACTTGAATAAGAAGATGATAATATAAAGCTCAAAATTATTGAATATTACACAAGTTAAAGACGAAATCACAAGACCATAATATTCAAAGAGTAGTCACAAGATCATCAAGTCTGAATATCGAATAGTGAGAGAAAATGAATATATAGAATATGACAAACATTAACCTATGGAAGATCAATGTATGTTACCTTTTAAAAAAAATTAAATCATTAAATAATATTATCCATCAAATCTAAAATCCAAAATCCATCAGATAACAATTGCAGCTAGATCTCAATAAATCTTTAATTTATAAAGCGTTGATCAATCTTGGGTTAGCTGTAAAGGTACTGTCCCAGCTAACGGAGGTTCACCGGGGAACACTTAAGTACCGTTTCGCTTTGGCCGTAACCATGGTGACAGACAGACCCTTTGTAGGCTTGTACCCAAAATAAATCTCTTCTTTAATAACCGAGGATTTAAGAAGAATTAATGCAATATAAAATAAATTATATTCTATGGACTTAAAAAAAATCTTAGAACAATGTAGCATACAACATAAGATGTATCAATTACATTAATCCATATGTGCTACAAAATTATTGGTAACAATAAAATATAGAATATTTGTAAATCAAAATGTAGGACCTAGATACGCTGATGTATTTTAGAACATAGGGGACTGGTTCAATACCTTGGATCCAGAACTAGATAATAGTTGCATTTAGACCTTAATAAATTGTAAGTCTATAAAGTATTGATTACTTCGGGTTAGCTGTAGTGGCCGGTTCCCAGCTAGCGGTAGTCCGAAGACTAGTACACCGTGTTGCTTCAGGCTATTTACACATGTATGACAGAAGGACCCTTTCGGCTTGTTCCCAAATAATTTTACTCTTAAGAATTTAGATTCAAAGGAATATATGCAGTATCATCGAACATCGTCAAAATCCAGAATCCTAAAATTAAATACCTAAGGAATGGTTTATCAAGATCAAGATATTAAAAAATGTATCCAAAATGTCAACCAAAAAGTCAAGAAAAAATATACATCATTAAAAGAGGCTTTGAGGAAGAAGATAATAAAGAGAAGTACATAAATTTGTTCAAAAAAAAAGCTTACATATGAGATAAGCACAAGTTTGAAACTACTTTTCAAAATAATATAATATAGAACTTGAACTTAACTCATATATCCCCAGAAAGATATTTATACAATATAAGAAACATGTGAGCAATATATAAATGAAAATAAATTATTCATGTATCCTTAATAAAAATATCACAAGATAAAAACATGCCTAAATATGCTTTATCAGACAAAGATGTAATTGATTCATAAGAAATTAATCAAAATAAAATATGAGAATCAATAGTGAATATATTATGCAAGCACAAGGTTAACATAGAAGTATATGTATATACTTTTCAAGTAAATAGGAGACTTGTGCTAAACATACATACTCACAAAATACCGATCAAAATAAATGTGACATGTTAAAGACAAATCGATAAGAAGTGACCATTAAAAATATTAAAGGCAAAGAGTCAAAAGCATAAACCAACAACAAAAGCTTCTATGGACTAGAGTGGTATGCATCTTCATAGATAAATACTAAGAGTAAAGAGCATACCTAGATAAATGCGGCACACTAATAAAAGAAAGACTATATAGTGTGAAATAATCATTTAAGCTAATCAACTAGTCATGCTAGGATTATAACTCAGATAAATGATAAACAATTAAAAGATATCAATGAGAGCTAATATCAATACATCAATAAGAACATGCTAGATATTAAAAACTATTTAGGAAGCATGTTACCGAAGTGGTTCTAGTGACCACACTTATGTTGGTGCAATTGCTTGAAAGATGACCTTTGTAGCTTTGCAATCACCAATATGCTCCATGGTTCTAAGGTTCAGCATAAGTACCCCCCACCTGAAAATATTAGGTGAAGACTTTGGTATCCAATACTTGGATCCATATTTGTTAGCTTTGGGAACCCATTTGCACAAGTTCATATCAACAAGTATTCTAATCTGACAATAATTAGAAACATGTCCATTCATACCACAATAATGACAGAAAGTATTAATATTAGTACTATGTGCAGCAGTATGAGAACGTGTGGTGTGATATGTCTTGCGTGATTGACTATAATAAAAAGCATGGTTATGTTTAACCATAGCTTTGCGTGCTTCCTTTGTAAAAGATCTGTCGTGTGTGATTTTGCGATGTGTCACGTGTCTTGTGTTGGACTGAGTCACAGGTTGTACTACCTGCTTTCCCAGTCTAATCTCTAACTTTTTAGAGTTAGCACATGTCTCATCATATTTAACAGAAAGAGCATCAATTCTATATGAAGCAATATAATACTTCTTCTTTAAAGATTCTAATTCCTCCTTAAGTTTAGCATTTTCTTGAGTGCTTTTCTAAATGCATTCAAGTGCCTCATGCAATCTAAACTCAAGTATGAAAATCTCAGTAGAATTATCAGAAGTAGAAGTGTTTCTAGCATCATTCAATAAGCAAGTTAGCTTTTCATTCTCAAGCTTATAGCAGAGAATATCCTTTCTAGGTTGCTTATACTTATCTAATACTTTCTTGTGTTCTTTCAATAGATCACTGAAAGCATCAGATAGGTTATCATAAGAAAATTCATTCTCTGTAAAAATAGAGTTATCTTGTACCTCATTGGATAATGCCATTGAGCATATATTGTAGCTGACGAGGTCTCTCTTCTTCTTCAGCTTCGCTTGCCTCACTTTCGCACCATATGCTCGTGGTAGCATACTTGTGAGATGATGATCTTTCTTCTTTTGATCGTTCGTAGTGACTCTCCTTTCTAGCAGTAGTACAATCTTCTTGGATGTGGCCTATCTTCTTGCGGTTGTCACATACAAGTTGTTCTTCATATATAGGGTTGTGTTGAACCTTAAATCTCGATGCCATCATGCACACATTTGCATCATTATAAAGTCTATCCTCCTCTCTGGATTCGCTAGCACTACTTTCGTACCTACACTCATAAGTAGCTTCAAGAAGTTTCCAAATTTTATGAGATATTGTGCAAGTAGTAATGAGATTGAATACATTGAAGTCTACAGCACAATAGAAAGCATGCTTTGCTTTTACATCAAGGCTAGCTAACTTCTTCTCTTCCTTTGTGTAACTATAATAAGGCTTGTTGATTATAGAGGATGTGAGAATAGAAGTGATAGTAGGCTTTTGTAGCCATTGACAACAATTGACCATAAGTCAAAGTCTTGAGACTTCAGGTACAAGCTCATGCGTGTTTTCCAATAACTATAGTTCGTTCCATCAAATAGTGGGAGTCTATTTGTGGATTGTACTTCACTTGTGAAAATTGAATTCACGGCTGCCATATAAAAAATACTCTAGAGTGTTATATATGAATATAACCTGCTCAATTGATAATAATGATCTACTCTAAGGATGTTAAGCCAGATAATAGAATCTTAGCTCTGATACCAATTGTAGGACCGTTTGAGCACCTCTAGAGGGGGGGTGAATAGAGTGTGTGCGTGTGCAGCAAAAAATAATCACCAATTAAAAATATTAAACAATTATATATTATGGTATATAAAAGACGGTAAATAAAATACGGTAAAGTAAGAGTCAAGAATTCAAACTCAGTGAACACCACGATGTATACTGGTTTCCCTCTAAGAGGACTAGTCCAGTCGCGAGTACTCTTGCTCGCTGTTAATCCACTATGACACAAGCTTTAACTGAGCGTTTGCAACTCTTACAACACCGTGCTTGGTGACAAGTGCACGACCGACTTCACAATATCGTGCTTGGTGACGAGCGCACGACCGACTCCATAAGGTAATTGGAAAACTGGAACGTTTTCTGAATACAACCTCCGATACAACTCTTCAACACCAAACTCTAGATTAACAGAAACTGTACTGGCTTGGCTAAGAGTCGTAAAGGCTTAGATATGAAAATAAAAGCTCAGAACACTTTAGATAGAGAACAAAAGAGATAAAATTGTATTGTTGAGATGAATGGCAATCTCAACTCTATTTATAGTATTTTTGGGGGAACCGAACTCGGACAGAGTTCGGATGCTAGGATTTCGCATACGAACATTGGATGCAGATTTGGAGGCAAAAAATATTTGAATTTATCCATGCCGAACTCGGGCTAAACTCGGGCCGAACTCGGACCGAACTCGGCCAGTGTTCTGGCAGAGTTCTGCTGCTTCAGAACAGTAAGGAATAAACCAAATTTGCATAGATTTTGGGTCTTTTGGAATTGTGGATTTTTGGGATACGTAGGTAGGCTTATTTTTGTTGTGGACTGAGAAAAACCTAAGCCAGTACCGATTCGATCAATCTCACATTTTTTCTAGACTCAATAAAGGAAAAATACAGAATAAATATGAAAACCAATAGCCCTTTTGATGACGTCTTTTTCCTAATATTGAAGACGCATTTTTCCTTGACGGCAATCGTCCAAAGATAAACAGATCTGAAAATATGAATACCTTTCGGGGGCTTCACCGATGCAAGGCCCCGGATAGGTCATTGGGCGGTTCAGAGAAATCTCCTTGTATAACGTCGTCTTTGGCCCATTAATAATTCTCCATTGCATATGTCCTGGTTTGATCATGTTTGATCATGCTTACAACATGTCTATAAATACATGTCAGGCAAACAAAATAATATAACTGATACAAGCATAGCAATATGATATAAAGAACATTTAGGACAATGCTAAGTATAAGTAGTTAGGACAATGCTAAGTTTAGGTAGCAACATGATAGTGATTACATAAATATTAGTGACATCACTAGTTAAACTTAATTGATTAGCCATATTCAAAAACATGATATAATCATTGGGCTAACAATATGTACTCAGGCTCGGGCAACCCTATGCGGGTCTTCCAACTGCAGGATGAACTCGATAGGGTGGCACAAGACGAACGTACCATCTCTGAGTACGCAGCTCTGTTGAAGAAGTACTGGTCTGATCTGGATCACTATGATCCTCTTGGGATGGAAGATGCACAGGTCGAACCAGCATTTGCGAAATATTTTCAGATGTTCCTGGATTATATTTCGCGTAAGAGGATGATGAAGTTTTTGAAGGGGCTCAATCCTGTGTTTGAGCTGAGAAGGAATGTTCTTCTAGCACAAACCCAGCTTCCATCCGTGGAAGAAGCCATAGTTGCCATGGCGCAAGAAGAAGCTCGATTGAAGTTGATGCCCAACAAGGGCTACTTCCAGGGGGAGCAAGTTGTTGTTGACAAGTCTGCCCTTACCGCATTTAATCAGCCTCCCTCTGTGGGCGGTGTCTGCCACAACTGTGGTGACTCAGGGCATTACATCAGATTTTGTCCTAAACCCCTGCGAAGTCAGTCGAGTGATCACGGACGGGGTCGTAGAGGACATCGTGGTGGTATAGACGGATAGGCTGGTAGAAAGGAGAATTATTTTGGAGGACACAAAGAAAATCTGGCGGAAGAAGAGGGAGAAAACCAACTGGCTAAAATAACCCCTCTTGAGAGGGAGTTCCTTGCACGGTTACGAGGCACGAAGCTGGGTTCAGACGACAGTCAAGTCACTCCTGGGGCGTCATCTACCTCAGAGGATCACAACACTTGCTTTGCCTAAACCAGCACAGGTTTACCTGTGCGTGCTCTTGCATCTGTCCATCAGCCAGGTTGGATTATGGACTCTGGGGCATCTCGCCATGTCACGGGATCCCGCGGTAAGTTTCAGGACTATATTCACCTACCGACGTCGGAGAGCATTCAGACTGCTGATGGTACCTCCAGACCTGTAATAGGTAAAGGTACTGTCGTATGTACCCCTTCCATCACTCTCGCCAATGTCTTACATGCACCATCTTTTCATGTCAATCTTATATCTATTAGTGCCATTATCCTAGATCTAAAACTGTATTATTTTCTTTGACATTTCTAAGGTAACTTTTCAGAAGAAGGGGATAGGACAACGACTCGGGACTGGCACATGGCATAAGGGACTATGGTACTTGGACAGGACCGGACTGGACAAAGCATTGGCATCTCTAGTTGCAGACGCACAACCGGACGCTTCACGTCGCAGTGTAGAAGACGAATTGCTCCTCCACCACCAGCGTGTCGGGCATTCTTCCTTCAAAGTTATTAGTCAAATATATCTGTCCTTATATCAAAGGGCTAATAAAGAGAAGTTATTTTGTAATGCATGTGAGCTAGAAAAATAGACCAGAAGCACGTACGTGAGCTCGGGGAATAAGAGTTCAGCTGCATTCGATATGATACATTCGGACGTATGGGCCCCTTGTCCTACAACCGGTATTAACGATTTTCGATGGTTCGTCACTTTTATTGACTGTTAGACCCCTGTGACATGGTCTACCTTATGAAGAATAAAAGTGACGTCTTTGAGGATTTTTGGGATTTTTATCGCCGGATGGAAACACAATATACCGCCAAAATTAAGTGTCTACGGTCTGACAATGGGACGAAATATACTAATAAGAGGGTTGCTGAGTATTTATCCACTCATGGAATACTACATCAAACTTCAGGTGCCTATACACCGGCACAAAATGGTGTGGCCGAATGGAAGAACAGGCACCTGCTGGAGGTCGCAATGGACGATAATACTGGCTATGAATGTCCCGAAACACTTATGGGGGCAGGCTGTATTGACGGCCTCTTATCTCATCAACAGAATGCCATCCTAGGTATTGGACTGGAAGACACCGTTGGAGATGCTTACTGGTACAAACAACGTACACTGTTCCACTGAAAGTATTTGGGTGTGTGTTTTGTCCAAGATAATAGGCCAGGAGTTGGCAAACTAGATACTAGAGCAGTTAAGTGTGTCTTTGTCGGGTACACGACGACTCAGAAGGGATATGCATGTTGGAGCCCAGTTGAGCGGAAGTTGTTTGTAAGTATGGACGTTACATTCAGAGAGCAGGAACCATACTATGGTTCAGATGAAGGTTCACATTTGGTGACACATCTAACACAGCGGGTGTTAGACGTGAGGGGGAGATAATAAGTCCAAATGTGGTAGTCGGATCAGTCCCGTGCCCGGTCATGGAAAATTGGATGAAAGGAGGCGAGAGCAGTGACTCCGATACGAAGAATGAAGAAGAAGATAATATGTTACGAAGGGGAAGAAGCAGACAGGAAAAAGAGCCGCAGAAGTCCAGTACTGTGCCGTCAGTGCCTACTGTACCAAGTCCATGCCCAGTGCCTACTGTACCAAGTCCCTCGTCTACTCCTGCCCCAACTCTTGACAGATGTTGCCCCGCTCTGAATCACTCTGATTCTGATGCGGATCTCTCCGACTCGGATGGTATTGATCTCTCCACCACCTATTGCTCCCTTAAGGAGATCTTCTCGCATCAATGCGGGTAAAGCTCCTAGTCGGTTATGATGATTAGACATGATATTGCAATTTATGTGGCTTATTCTAACATTTCTCTGAATTATCGAGCCTTCATTGCATCGTTAGCCTCTCCTTCTTTGCCTAAGTGTTGGCAGGAAGCAAAGACAGATCCTAAGGGTGGAAAAGCCGACCAATGATGGAAGAAGCTTGGGGCACTAGAGAAAAAAGGCATGGACGCTGGTTCCATTCCCCAAAGGAAAGAACAGCTGTTGGAAGCAAAGGGGTGATACACAGTGAAGGAGACTCCAGAAGGCAAAGTAGAGCGGGTTACAAGACGGAGGTTGGTTGTAAACGGACTACACACAATCATATGGCATCGGACTATGATGCGACATTTGCCCCAGGGTTAGCAACGATGAGCACGGTGAGAACTCTGGTTTCCATTGCAGCAAACTATAGGTGGAAGCTATATCAGTTAGATGTGAAGAATGCCTTTCTCCATGGGAACTTGCAAGAAGAAGTATACATGGAACCCCTGCTAGGGTGCTACGCAACAGAATCAGACGGAGGAACGTCGCATGGTAAAGTGTGTAAACTAAAGAAGTCGCTATACGGGCTCAAGCAATCTTCTCGAGCCTGGTTTGACAGATTCAGAAAGGCTGTTATAGGCATGGGATACCATCAAACAAATACATCATACGGTCTTTCTCCAGCATGCAAGAGGCCACATCACTTTACTTGCTGTATATGTGGATGATATAGTAATCGTAGGTGATGATAAAGTCGAGATTACTAAGCTGAAGTCAAAACTCACAAAAGAGTTTGAGGTGAAGGATTTAGGAGCAATGAGGTGCTTTCTGGGTATCGAGGTGTGTGACGGCGAACAAGGAATTGTTCTCTCACAAAAAATACGCATTAGATCTGCTAAAGGAGACAGGGATGCTGGAATGCAAAGTAGCAGTCACTCCAATTGACTAGAAGTGCAAGTTGGGAGCAGGAGCAGGAGAGCCTGTTGGTCGTGAAAGGTATCAAAGACTTGTAGGAAGATTAATTTATCTGGGGCACACTCGTCCTGATATCTCATTTGCGGTAAGTGTAGTGAGTCGCTACATGCATGATCCAAGAACGGGTCATATGGAAGCAGTGTTTCAGATCTTGAGATATCTGAAAGGGACGCCGGAAAAAGGACTATGGTTCAAAAGAATGGACGCATAGAAGTTGAGGGATACTGCGATGCAGACTGGGCAAGCTGTATAGACGACAAAAGG
Source organism: Iris pallida (assembly GCA_029216955.1). Taxonomy (NCBI): domain Eukaryota; kingdom Viridiplantae; phylum Streptophyta; class Magnoliopsida; order Asparagales; family Iridaceae; genus Iris; species Iris pallida. Next base: position 16,186 of record JANAVB010035925.1, on the reverse strand, counting down.
TCTACCACGGGGGTACTGTGTTTTTGTAGGAGGAAACCTGGTCTTATGGAGGAGCAAAAAAACAGTCAGTGGTAGCACGGTCGTCAGCTGAACTAGAATACAGAGCAATGGCTCTGGGAGTGTCAGAGTTGCTGTGGGTGAAAGCCCTGCTGACTGAGTTGAAGCTGGACAAGGGAGTACCGTTACATCTTCTGAGCGATAGTCAAGCTGCAATAAGTATAGCTAACAACCCAGTTCAGCACGACAGAACGAAGCACATCGAGATCGATCGATTCTTCATCAAGGAGAAGCTGGAACAAGGAATACTGAAGATTGATCATGTTCGCTCAGAAGAACAAGTTGCAGACTGTCTGACTAAGGGTCTTAGTTCATTGAGTCTGTCAAAGTTATGTAACAAGATGGGAATGATTAATATCTATCGCCCATCTTGAGGGGGAGTGTTGAGAACAAATAAGGGTCTTTAGTCCCACATCGACAAATGTATTGTGAAGAGGAGTTGGATCCTCTATAAGTAGTGGCAATAGCCTATCAATAAAATCATCCCATTATTATTCTCTACACAAATCTATATCATTATCGTGATACTACGCATATGCTAAAAAACACACGTGTCTGCAAAAGACCATGTACGGTGGATATATGAAAATCCTAACTCAATATAAGAGGTTATACTCTGTGGAAAATTACTAACAAATATTGACTATTGCCGAAGGTTGGACAAGCTAATAGTTCGACATCTGAATGTATCAAACTTAACATTAGGTATATTTTACTTGTCCCCTTCCATAGATCCATCTATAATAGCCTTTCTTCCAGTAGAACAGAAGGAAAAACACAAAACAATAATAGTTGGTAGCTACTGATGGAATTCTCGTTCTACTCTTGCTTCTATATTTCGTCCTGTTTTTGGAGGGTTCCCCTTTTGTAGTCGGCACTTGTTTGGCGAAATCAGTCACTCCTCTGCACAATACCACCAGGTTTTTAATTTGGATACAACTTGCTGAAAATTATAAAATAAAGGTGCATAGACTGAATTTTCTCCTCAGGTTGAAGAAATTAATTTATCAGACTTAGAAATTAAAGTTCTGTTAATAAACATAGCTTGAATAGATAATTGTAGTACAGTAAGTTCTATATTTGGTCTGGACAGATAATGACAGCAATGGTGAAAACTAAAATAGGATAATTGTCAAACTGAACCACAAAACATAAGATAAATATAGATTCTATAAAAACTAAAAGAGTATTCTTCTGTGTTCTAAGAAAACAAGTAACTGATCATCAAGTGCCTGTACGTAATCTTTCTAATCTACTTAAAATCAAAGGTTAATTACCCTACTGGCATCCCAACTATAATATTTGGTCGTTTTTGACACCTTAACTTTCTATTGCTCGGTTTTGGTAACCCAACTCATAATTGTTACTTTGAAATATCTTTTCGTCAATTTTGAAGCACATCGAGACCATTTCAAAAGTATATCTATTGGGAACGCGGTGTGACTCGAACCGGAGTTGGCCTATGAAGTACGATATTGGACTGGGTCCATATGCCTTAAAAGAAAATTCTCATGTATGGCTTGAACTAATTCCAATTACTCGTTCTCGACAGTCAAACAACCTTTGCACCCTGCGACGTTTTGCTTGTTTCTGCCAGCCGAACAACATTAGCACCCTTGTTACCTTTTGCTCATTTTCGTCAGCAACCTTAGTACCCCTGCTACCTTTACTTGTTACCGCCAGCGAGCACCAGGAGATCAACATATTGTCATCTCGCTGCCAGGTTCTCTTATCCGCCAGCCGACACCCGGGAGATCCAACATATTGTCATCTTGCCGTCAGTCGAACCTTACACTCATGCTATCTTTGCTCGTTCCCACCAGCCAAACCATGAGATCCAACATATTGTCATCTCGATCTGTTTCATTTTCCATCCGAGCACCCAGAGATCCAACATATTGTATCTCGGTGTTCGACCACAGAACCAAACCGACACGTCATTCACACACCACACCACCATTGGCCCAGGAGATCCAACATAATCGTGTCAGCCGAACAACCTTAGCACCCCCATACCTTTGTTCGTTCCCGTCAACCGAGCACCCATAAGATCCAACATATTGTCATCTCGATCCATTAGACCACAAAACCAAATCCCGTAACCTTGGCTCTGATATCACTTGTTGGGAATGCAGTGTGACCCGATCCGGAGTTGGCTCATGAGATGCGATATTGGACTGAACCATATGCCGCAAAAGGGAATTCTCATGTAAGGCTTGAACCAATCATAATTATCTACACCTCATGATCCCACTTCCTACCCGATATGAGACTAAATTATCAACTCCATCGCCACCTCTTTTTTTAGGGCTCAACTGAAAACGATATAACCCAACAATATTTTATATAAAAGCGTAATTTAAATACTTGTATTGCCAGATATTTCTAGAGTAGATTTTGTGAGGACATTACACTTGTAGTATGCATACCTTTAGCATATAGTATGCTAACAGGAGTTGGATGTACTTCCAAGAGGTCACAATACCTTAACTCATAAAGGGTGGGCTGATATGAATATGTATCACGCCTATATAAGTTCTGTGCTGTACTTTCATTATATCCATTCACTTATAGTAGGATTTTGGTCTAAAGTTGCTTTCCACAGCCCCACAGGAGCAATGGCCGAGAGCTTGGAGACAGGAGAAGGCGAGTACACGAAGGACGGCACCGTCGACCTCAAGGGGAACCCTGTCCTAGTCCAAGAGAGGAGGCTGGACTGCCTGCTCCTTCGTTGTAGGTAAATATATTGCTCTCTTCTTAACCTTCTTTGCCATTATCTTCTCTCTCTGATTTTTTTTTTTCTTTTCCTCAAAACTATATATAAACATGTGGTAGAGGGAAATAATCATCTTATCATGTTATCCAAATTTGGGGATCAATCCTTTCCCATAGAGAATACCAATTACATTATAACAGTTCTGAAGTTACATACATCCACTACAAGAAATTGATTTTCGTGACAATTAATTTGTGACAAGTTTTACAACTTCTATGACAACTTTACATGTCACAAAACTATATTTCTTGCAGTGACCTGATTTTTTTTTTTTTTTTATTAATGTTTGATACTAAGTATTAATTTGCCCTGATATTTTTCTTTCCCCGGAGATACCATGAGTGGTGCATGAATCTCCAAACTTTTTCCGACAGCAAGTCAACGTCGCTCAACTCTCCTATTGAAAAGAGTTGAGAACTTGTGGTGTATGAAATCGCGGGATTGAATGAATGTACTAGAGGGTTCAGGATCAGTTAGTTAATGTACTAGAGGGTTCAGGATCAGTTAGTTGATTACTGAGGAACAATTAAGCTTAGTATTCAAGAGCAGTGATTCCAACAAGTCATCCTATTTCTCTGGCTATCTTGAGCTACGTATCTCTTTTTCCTCAAACTTCGAAGATTGCTTCCATCAACCAAAATGTTCAATTCTTAGAATATTAACAAAATTAAATCCTTTCCATCAAATACAATCCAACACTTAGGGTCTGTTTGGTAATGGTATTTTCATCAGTTTTGGGGTGTTTTTGAACCGATATTTATGAAAATCCCTGCTTGTTAATCTTTCTTAGGTACTGGTTTTTGCCGTCTCAGAAACCCCCCAAAATTGATGTAATATAATTTTATGTAAATTTGGTTGACTTTATAAACACCCCAAATCGATAGATTTTGAAATTTTATTATTTTATTCCATTTAATATCATCACAAAAAATATGTAATTATAACTACTAATATCCTACTATATTTTTTTTCATTATCATCGTGTTTCTCTTCTACTTCTTCCAAAAATATCACTACTTTTTTTGGTAAAATTTTAAAACCTCTCCTACTTTTAACTAGACTTTACTATTATTTTATGTATTTCTGTTATTTTGATCAAATATGGACTTCTACCTTTGAGTTGTGGACTGCGTGACAGTTCACGCGCTCGGGACCGTTTTGTTTGTATATGGACATATATGTAATTTTGTTCGTGTGAAAACTTTCAAAACGCTCGTTAGTAAATTACCAAACATGGATTGGACTGGTTTAAAAGCCACTACTTAGAACCACGCAAAATCGGATCCCTCATAAGCGATACTCTAAAAATATCTCATAACTGCTCTCTCTACAATTGCCAAACATACCCTTAGAATATAAACAAAATGACAATAACATTTCAAACTAGTCTCGCAAAGTACACTTTCCTAATGATTCTCCCAGGTATTAGGCTACCTACATTAATAATTATATAATTATCACAGATGCTGAAGTTCTTCTTATTCTCTTGAGATCTATTTTGGGATCTCCTTGATCCCATTTGTGTTTTCTTTCCTGAAAAATATATATGTATATATCTTTTTTTGGTCAGTTTATGAGGTGTTTGAGAGGATGGCATTCTACGGGATATCCTCCAACCTGGTGGTCTACCTTACCGACAAGCTCCATCAGGGTACCGTTAAATCGTCCAACAATGTTACAAATTGGGTCGGGACGGTGTGGATGATGCCCATCCTCGGCGCCTACGTCGCGGATGCCCACCTCGGCCGCTACTGGACTTTCATCATCGCTTCTACGATCTATCTAGCAGTAAGTCATCGATCATCGTCTCTATAGCCATGTATGTTTCTTCACTAGCTATGTCAGGCTTAATATACATTACGTTGGAGTTCAATCTAGATTTGTTAACAACATATTTGTAGAATTTAAATCTAGTTAAATATTTGATTTGATTAGATTTGGATGTCCATAATTGATGTTGTGCTATTTTAGATATAACAGGAAATGCATTGTTGGCTCATGCGCTTTCATAAATACACTTATAAATTGCTGATACTAGCACATGGCTCTAGCATGGCAGAATAATATACAAACCGACATATGTCAGAGAGATGTAGAAAGATACAATGCATGCATTAGTACCCTATGGAAGGCTTCAACCAACATGCGACGAGAAGGAAAAAGACACAATTTTTTAAGGTTAATACTTAACAACTTATTTTAAAGCAGGAAAGATAATTTCATTTTAGTATTGAGATGGCTCAGAAAATATAGCAATATGTACTTCTGTATCGCAGTCCAAATGAAATCTTTGTTCTCGTAATTACCAAGGTTCATAGTATTGAAATCGGACTCTCCTTGAGTATCGATATCAACGGTATCGACGGTATCGACAGTAATGGTAGTATCGGAGGTTTCAAATGGAAATATCAGATTTTTGGTATCGGAAAGAATAATTATTAATAAATTTAGAAAAAATATTTTAAATATTTAAGTATAATTTTAACTATTTTTCGTGTTGTTTCATCATACTTTTAAAATTGAAAAAATATTAGTCATCCTTTTTTATTTGGTTTAACAGCAATATAGATACATTTTCTTTATTATTTACATGTTTTTACAGTCTTACTAAGTGTTTACGTCCTTGTTGATTATTATTTTTCGTTCAATTTTATTTATCGAATTGACTAAAAATGAGACCCCCAATGCTGATGGAATCGGACAATATCGGTCTCGCTAGATATCGGATCAGAACATGCCAAAGCCCGAATTGGTATTAGTTGTATTGGGTCGATATCGACTGATACTAAACTATGGTAAATACATGCACTAAATTATCTCTGTTTAATCATTTTATCCTCCACTGGCCACTGCAGTATGGAACCCAATTGGTGACTACAAGTCAGCAACATAGACCTAGAAAAAAATGATCTTTTATGTTGATGTTTGGACTACGGCGTTTGAAGATTGTGCAAAGTTGACCCACAGTTAATGTCTTATTGGCAACTTGCAAAATTAATATATATATTCATGGATTCTTGGTACATTATTGGCCAACTTGCAAGTTAACAATGTTCATGCATGGATTCATGGTAACCACATGTATGTAGCTGTGAAACTTGGTCAAGATTCAACTGATTTGAGTCCTTCCATGACCTCAAAGATTGAAAGAAGGATTAAAGAGGAGAATCAACAAGATAAAAATAAGAAAGATACAGCTAGCGTAGAGAATAGTTACTAGTTATTCTTGATAATCAAATTAGAACTAACGTATGTATTGTTTTATTGGCAATAATCATCCATGTAGTCACTTCAACCTTCTACTTTGCATTCTGGATATACTTGTATTTTTCTGACAGAGTCTAACTTTACTTGAAAATAAAGTGTCTACTTAGAAAAATCATTCAACCCTGACAACAACAACTCTGGAATTAACAACTCTGAAATTGTGGTGCAGTGGCACTGACGTTAAAATGGTATCACTAATACCTAATTCAAAACAAGTCCTTGTAAGCAGATTATAAATAAATAAAAAAATTTAACTCTTCTCCACTGGCGGATCCACATGGGAGGCACTGGAGGACGGGACTCCCAGAATTTTTTAAAAATATATTATTGTCCTCCAAAATTTTTTTGAAGGCGTTGTTTCCGAACTATTTATAATTGTCCTCCCAGTGATTATAATCCCGGATCTGCTAGTGCTCTTAACTATGGAGTTCTATTGACAAGGACTTCAACAAAAAGACTGTCGTGATACCCAAGTGGGTGTCATCGAGTTCAAAGGGCCGGCCTGTTCCGTTGGCCTGTACATCGCTGCTAGTGTCATTGAGTTCATAGAACCGGCCTACTCCGCTGACATGTTCCTCGTTGTTAGGCTCGTCGGCCCTGCTCCGTCCAGCATGCATTCAATCCACACGCTGGATTGTTGTTAATTTAATTTCCTCCACTTGCTTCTTCCAAGTCTTGAACCACAACTATTTGGGCCTTGACTTCCTCCTTAGCCACTTGAGCTAGATGTGCTTGTCATATATATATGTTTCGTCAAAGCCTCCTGTTTCTAGCAGTCAGCAGATGGAGACATAACGTTTCTGATTGGACGGTTTGGAATTCGTATATACGGAGACACGAATTATGCAAGGATATGTAGAGTTCAAGGTATGTGCTTGTATATATATATATTTTTCGTCAAAGCCTCCTGTTTCTAGCAGTCAGCAGATGGAGACATAACGTTTCTGATTGGACGGTTTGGAATTCGTATATACGGAGACGCGAATTATGAAAGGATATGTAGAGTTCAAGGTATTTAAGTGCATATAATCTTGTACGGGACTCTGTGGGAGAAAAGATCCCCTCCGGTGCTTTATTAACCCCGTACTCATGTAGTGTCGTGTCGGACACACGTATTGGACACGCAGGGAACATCGAACTACACTATAAAAGGTGAAAAATAAATTCTTGAGGGCATTCAAGATGTGAACGGATCAACTATCCTTAGCTTGTGGATTGAACAACTAAACTTCTCTAACGAAAAAAAGCGAATATATTTTGACAGGGAATGTGCCTGATAACACTGGCCGTGTCCCTATCTTCACTGAAGCCAACCCCCTGCGGAGCCAACACCACCGACCCCAACTGCACCACCGTAGCCACCCCTCTCCAGCTGGGCGTCTTCTTCACCGCACTCTACATCCTCGCGGTCGGCACGGGCGGAACCAAGCCCAACATCTCGACGATCGGCGCGGACCAGTTCGACGAGTTCGACCCGAGAGAGCGGGCCTACAAGCTCTCCTTCTTCAACTGGTGGATGTTCAGCATATTCTTCGGAACCTTCTTCGCCAACACTGTCCTGGTGTACATCCAGGACAACGTCGGCTGGACCCTCGGCTACGCTTTGCCGACGGTCGGTCTCGCAGTGTCCGTCGATTCGTGGCGGGAACTCCGTTCTACAGGCACAAGCTGCGGTCGGGGAGTCCGTTCACGAAGATGTCTCAGGTTCTGGTTGCGGCTGCGAGGAACTGGAAGGTGGCATTGCCTACTGATCCTAAGGAGCTTTATGAGTTGGAGTTGGAGTACTACAAAGGGAAAGGAAAGTTTCGGATAGATTCTACCACCACATTGAGGTTAGAGTTAGTTTCATTCACAACTCAATTCCACTTTGCTTTGTTAAGAAATTACCAAGGGCTGCACACACCGTGACAGGAGGTATCACATTTTTTTTAATGTTATTTTTTGATACCCAAATATTTTGAAAATATGTTAAGAGACCATACACAATTTCAAACAATAAAAGTCCTATTCCACCTTCCTCTCACATCACTTTTCTTCTTCCTCTTGCAACATGTTCTTTCAAACATAATTATTGGTGATTTAGAATATCCCATTATAAGAATTTGGAAGTTTCAAAAATCGTGACAGTTGGATTTGAAATGACGAAGGACCGTCAGGATTCTAACAGTTCTAATTGTTCTAATTATTGTTAGGACTATCAGAATCCTGACAATCTTAGAACAGTTCTATATATCTATATCACGCGACTTAGGCAAAATGAAGGACTGTCCGGATTCTGGCTTATTGTTGTTAGGACTACCAGAATCTTGACAACCTTAGGACAAATAGTTCTATATTTCTCTATCACACGACTTACACAATTCTGACAGTACTGTTGGACTAACAGAATTCTAGCAGTCATAAGACAGAATTTTTTTTGGGTCTTAGGACGACCAGCATTTTGTAAGCAGAACCCTGATAGTCTTAATTTCAAACCCCATTATATGGGGTTCGTATATGGGGTTCGAAACTATCATGTTCGAAAGAATAAATGTTGTAAGAGGAAAAAAGAAGAAGAGGAAGGGTGAGAGAAGGATGAACTTGGATATTTGAAATGGTGTGTTGTTCTCCTAACAAATTATGTACGAAAATTTTCATCCAGAGCATAAAAATTTTCAGATCTCAGCCAGAGCAGAAACTTTTGGAAAATAGCAAAGAAAGTACGAGAACGTCCTTTTGAAGGACATTTCACCTTTTTTGAAAATTTGTAGATAACGACCGTTAGTTTGGAGGAAAAAAAATTATAAGAAAGGAAAACGCCCTTAGGTTTTGAAAAAACGTCCTTCTTATGGACGTTTTCCTCATGTACTTTTTAATCGATAAAGTTTGGCATGGCATCTTCGATAGTGGGCAGGAAATAAAATTATATGAAGGGCGTATTTCTTTCTTATAATTTTATTTGTCGCCAAGCTAACAGTAGTTGTCTAAATTTTGAAAAAGGTAAAACTTCTTTCGAAAGACGTTTTTGTGCTTTCTTTGCTATTCTCCGAAAGTTTATGCTCTGGCTGAGATTTGAAAATATTTTGATGCTCTGGATGAAAATTTAGGAATTATGTATTGTCCTCTACTATTTTTAAAACTCAAGAGTGATGCCAACATATGTTTGCATGGAAACAATGTTTTTGAGACACGTATCCATGCATCGACAGATTCTTGAACAAAGCTGCAGTGCAATCCGGACATGCAACAAGCCGATGGACGCTGTGCCCGGTGACCCAAGTGGAAGAAACCAAGCAAATCCTCCGGATGATCCCAATCTTATTCTGCACCTTCATCCCCAGCACCATGATCGCCCAGATCAACACTCTCTTCATCAAGCAGGGTGCCACGCTGGACCGCCACATCGGCGGCGGCTTCAAGGTCCCCCCGGCCAGCCTAGCCGCCTTCGTCACGGGCACCATGCTGGTCTCCGTCGTCGTCTACGACCGCGTCTTCGTCAGGGCGATGAAGAAGCTGACCAACAACCCGAGGGGGATCACCCTCCTCCAGAGGATGGGCATCGGCATGTCCCTGCACATCCTGGTCATGTCCGTGGCGTCGCTGACCGAACGGCAGAGGCTGGATGCCGCGAGGCGCCACGGGGTGGTCGCGGGCGGGGGGACGGTCCCGGTGACCATCTTCATGCTGCTGCCCCAGTTCGTGCTGATGGGGGTGGCGGACGCCTTCCTGGAGGTGGCGAAGATCGAGTTCTTCTACGACCAGGCCCCGGAGGGGATGAAGAGCCTGGGGACCTCTTACTCGATGACGAGCTTAGGGGTCGGGAACTTCCTCAGCAGCTTCCTTCTGTCGACCGTGGCTGATGTCACCAGGAGGGACGGGCGCAGAGGATGGATACTGAACAACCTGAACGAGTCGAGGCTGGACTGCTACTATGCTTTCTTTGCAGCCCTCAACTTCCTCAACCTCGTCTTCTTCCTCGCTGTGAGTAGGTTCTACGTGTACCGAGCCGAGTTCTCCCATGGAGCTGCTGAGGAGAGGCCTGTGGCGCCATTGTTGAGTGACTCTGCCAGTGGCAAGTAAAATTTGAGTATGACAACATTACACATTTGGACTAGGAGGCTAAACACTTCTAGAAAAAAATTATTCAAATTTTACGTTTGGCTAATATACACTTGTACTTATTTTACATTTGAGCAACATTGATAGAAGCAAACAAGTCTCGCACAACTCTCACGCATTTTCGTACTCACCGTACAAAACTAATAACTCAAGTCACATAAGTCTTACATATTTTTCGTTTAGTGTTAGGATTTCACATAACATTAAAATTTCACGTTTATGTCTCCATTTTGGACGCCCGACCTAAGTTAACTTGTTGGGACGAGACCCAAAAACTCTTTTGCACAATATGAAAACCTAAACGTTAAAAAAAAAAAAAAAAAAAAAAAAAAAGGTAAGTTATCAATATCACGTGAGACCCTAAAACTAAATAATCCTAATTTTTGCACTTGAATACCCTAACGGCATTGACATTGATGAAAATGTGAAAAAATATTTGTCGACCCCGTCTCTTTTTGCAACAACCCCCTCTCCTCCATCAGCTCCTCCTCTGCCTCCACTACAATCTCCACCCCCTTCTCCGGCTGGTCCCCTCCACCTGGTCCTTCGAAGTTTAAACCTTATTATTACGTGATCTCCTATCCAAACGCATATTCTATCTGAAGTTATGTCCAATTGTGTCAAATATGGATACTGGTTCTAGTATCCGAATCATATCCATATATGTGTCAATCATTCTCTACTCTTAGATAACCACTCAAAGAAATAACCAAATCACCCATTCAAGTTGAGTAGAGGATCCAATTACCAGTTAGGTTGAGAATCTTACAGAACATAGTCATCTTCAATTCCATGTGTTCTTATCCAGATTGCTAAATCATATCCCTCTTACCCTCCTAACCGTTGCCAGCAATTGCCAGTCTATATATGGATAAGATGCAAATGGATTAATCCAAGAGACTGCCAAATGGACTGTTGTTGGTGGTGGTTTTTTTTCCCGGAGCAACATCTAGTTGCACATATGATTCAATCATGAGATATTTCCTTCTAGCCACCCTGCTTAATGTGGGCACTTGTTGTAGAAACATCCTTACTGTCTATGTATAACGGAAGTATGTGACTGCATTAAAACAAGAAAAGAAAAATTAAAATTAAGTTTCACATTTGTTTAGTCACTCAACCCTTGTGAAGTTTCACATTTGTTGAGTTACTTAACAGTCTTAACCCTTGTCAGAACTCCAGAGTTTTCGAACAAACTATGGTAATAGACAAACCCGGATCCAAACCTCATCATGCATGCATATAAGCGGCTTTAATTTTAAAAACCCAGACACATTGAAGTGCAACTTTGACGGGGCATTTGTAAATGGGAAAATGATTTATGTTGTTGTGGTTGGCAGTCAGCATGGTTTATCTCAAGGAGGGGCTGCCTCGGCTTGTTGGGACGGATCTCCTCTGGAGGCTGAAGGGAGAGTTCTTCAACTTGTTGGAAATAAACTTGATTTTGCGATAATATATTGAGTCCAACAAATTAATCCACTACCATTGGACTTTGTCTATTAGGTCCATTTTAGTTTTGAGTTTAGTCCATGTTCTAGAAACTTCTTTACCTAGAATAGAAAGTTCATGAAAAAATCTATGTTCATGAAAAATATCTATGTTCTAGAGATATCTTAATATTAATTGTAAAAGAGTCTAGAATGATTCCATACTATATTTAATAAGTGTGTAGACTCTTCTAAGAGCCCTATAAAAAAGGGTGCTCTCCCTTATTTTGTACAACAACAAAAATTAAGAAGCTTAGTGCTATTATAAAATTTCTTCTCTTCCATTCTTCTCTTCCACCAAATCTTCTCTCTATAATTTTCTCTCACTCCAAATTTGCTCCTCCTAGCTAGTTAGTGTCACGACCCGCACCCACAGTGAGGGTACGAGAACGTAACGACGCCCAGCCTACGCCGCAGTGTCGGCAGTAGAACGCTGTCCTAGGTCAATCATCTAACAATATAAAGGTACCTGTACAGTATATACACTCCGAATGGAGGTGACATAACAGAATAGTCTCAATCACATCTAAGGTAGATACAGAATAGTAAAGGTAGATAGAGAGGTCAAAACCACAATGTAATACAAATGAGAGAGAAAATCTAAGTGTCTAAGATAACAACTCAAGAACATCCAGCTCAATACGAGTCTCTAATATATACAACATCTCAGAAGAACAACTGAAGTCAATAACAATGCTGAAAGAAAACTAAAGCCTAGCTATCTAGACTAGACTGTGGGAGTAACATCCTGTACTGCAGCTGGGTCCTCCAGAGGAACCAGGTCGCAGGTGTCGTCTAAGCCTGCTCCGTAATAGGTGGTACATAGGGCCTCCTCCTCATCCTCTGTAATATTTTCAACAGGTCCAGTCAGGACAGGAGCGAGTACAGTACATCTCAACAGATCATAGCAGGTTAGAAATATAATCATGCAGTAAAGTAAGATACATGAACTGAAGAAATACAGTATGTAAACAGAGAGAACTGTAATAGAAATATCTACTATACATAGAGAACTAATAGTGACTAGTGAGTCAGAGTAAAATATAAACATGTGAATGGCATAGGAGATTCATGACTACAGCTAAGAGAGTGATTCATGACTACAGCTACTTGGATAATATTCACATGTCTATTTCTACTCTCCCATCCCCCAATCAATACACAAAGATCTGTTCAAGTTATGTTAAGATTCGTGAAACTTCACATGGCTCATAAAATGAGTGATACGTGAAGGTGATTCATGATGGCTCTGTGAACATGAGAGTACATGTGTCACAAGCGATTCGTGAATCAGAGGAAGCATAGAGATACGTGATGATTCGTGAAACGCATAAAACATGCAGTATCCGATGCTCCCGAGGGGGATAACATCTCATGAAAAGATCCATATAGTACCAATCCGTGTGACCAACGTGACAATATCAAGTAAAGTAATTTAAAGCAGGAAAATTAGGGGTGTAAACGGGCCGGACGGACACGGACAGTCCACTGTCCGTGTTCGGTCCGAAAATGAAAATGAGTTCGGACGGACGGACACGGATAGTCCACTGTTCGAGTTCGGACCGGACGGACACGGACAACCACTGTTCGTTAATTCAATCGGACGGTCCGCGGACAAATGAAATATATTACCAAAAGCTATTATTTATCAAGATACCTTGATAGTTGGTACAAAAAATCAAGTTGAAAGAAAATACAATTGAAGGTTATAGAATACAACAACAATAGTAAAAGGTTAACAAAAATCGAGACCCGAACAACAAAAAAATGATGCAAAACCAAATAATATGACATAATTGATGCAAAACCAAAATGAGTCTCCACTATCGGACGGTTCGCGGACAAATTCGGACCGGACATGGATATGACCGTGTCCGGGTCCGATTTTTTAAACGGACCAGAAAAATGTCCAAATTCTGTTCGTTAATCAATCGGACGGTCCGCGGTCGAACCATTTATCGAGCCGGACACGTACGGACAACGGACTACTTTGTCCATTTTACACCCCTAAGGAAAATAATTCTAAACAGGATATGAAATGATCAGAGAATGTACTCGCCTGGTATCCTGAATGTCCGAAGAGAATATACTGTCCGAGGAGTGGTGTCTGTCTCCTATAGAACAGTACAAGTCACAACAAGTCTAAAATAAGAAAATAGACTGCTACAATGCATCTACATGAAGTTTGGGGTCAATCTAGGCTAAAGTCAACCTTTGGTCAACTCTAGTCAACCCTAACAGTCAAACTAGGTCAATTCTAGTCTAATTAAGTCAAACTAGGTCAAACGAGGTTAAACTAGCCAAACTAGATCTAAACAAGTTAATCTAGGCTCATCAAGTCTAAACTAGTCTATCTAGTCCAATCTAGACTCAACCAAGTCTAGCCTTGCTAGCACTCACATCTCAAGACCAACAAGTCAAAAACAAGTATAGTTAGCTAGTGCACAAGGACCATGGGCCATATACCTAGGCCATAGGCCAAATACAATAGGCAATTGAAAACCTACCACACAACCTACTACACATTACACATAGGCTAATATAACTATTACCCACAATACATGTATATATATGTAAGTACACATACATGTAGATTAGGAACATCTATATATATATATATATATATATATATATATATATATATATATATATATATATATATATATATATATAATATATGTGTACACATAGAGAATGCATAAATGTGTGTGTGAATGTCATGATTGTGTGTGTGTGTGTGATATGAGGCTAGGGCAATGTGAGAGTGTAATCATATGTGTGTGAGTGTGAAGTTAACTCATGTGTGTTAGGAATGTGAGAGGGTGTGAGCTAAGAGTGAAATTGTGATATAATGTGAGTGTGAGAGAATGTGAGTTAATTGTGTGTGTGAGTATGTAGAGTGTGTGTAAAGAGTGTGTGTTCCCTGTGTGTAGTGTCAAGGTATAGGCATGTGTGTGTGAGTGAATGAGTGCCTGTGTGTGAATCATGAGGGTGTGAAGGCCATGTGTGGCTGTGTACTCAGGATTTTAGAGAAACATATATACATATATGCATTATGCCTACATACATTTTACATATATTCATGTATACATATATTCATAGAGATATGGAGAGAGGGTTAAGGGGATATCTATATATGTGTATGTGGTGAGAGGGTGTGAGTTAATTTGAAATCAATCTCAGGTTCAGTCCAGTCCAAGTGACAGTGTAGGGTAATGTAATTCATAGGACTGTTAGCAATGTGAGGAAACAGTGAGTTCAAATCTCAGATTTTGTGTGTGAATGATGAGTGATGACACTAGTGTGTGATATGGTATCCTGAAACAGTGTGTAACCTGAAAACAGGGAGTGATATAAAGTGTTAGTGAATTAGGAAAAATAGTGTCTTAGGCTAGCAATGTGTAACATGTGTGATTGTGTGAGTGTATCATGGTGGTGAGGGTTAGTGTCATATGGAAGAACAGTGAGTGTCACAGGAATCCCATTGATAGTTAACCAATGAAACTTGTTGACAGGAAAAAAAACATGAAAGAAGAGGGTTGTAATGCCAATCTTAGGATTAGTATCAGGAAGACTAAGGGACAGTTCAAACCACTCAATTCAAAATTCCTGTCAATAGATAACATCAACCCATGAATCAAATTACAGTTTAAATAGGAAATGAGTCAAGATCAATTCTCAGGTTAAGGGAGAAAATGGAAATCCATTTTACAGTTGATATTGAACCCAATGACAGTTTAATAAACCGACCAAGTGCCATGAATCAATTTGAATTCGAATCGACATAAAGGAAAGGAAATCAACTCAGGTTTGGGGGGGGGTTGACAGTGAATAATGAATTATTGACAGTGTCATATAGCTCTCAGCCAACCCAATCCAAAACCCAACACCAATTCGAATTCGAATCACCCATGAATTCTAACAATCAGTGAACTAACAATGTATGAGAAATTACATAGCAATGATCATTCAAAATCAGTTAAAATCTGGAATCAAATGACAGTCTCAATTTTGTGGGTTAACACCATTCTCAGGAATCCCTAAACTAAGTGACAGTGAAAAAGACCCTAGCAGTCCAAAAATCTAATTCGAACCCATTGCCCAACCTAAACCACAATTAATCATATACACTATTCCTTAAATATGCAGGTAAGTCTAGTTATCCATTAACATCCCAAAAACATCAGTTTAAATGCAAAATTTAAAATCCAGAAACATGAGTATCAGTCGGGTATCAGGGAAATTGGGATAACAAGAATTCGACCCTAAATAATCATTAAGATTACAAATAAAAGTTTGGTAACTAGTGTCACACATGAATACGTGTCCTGTGAGTCGTTTCGTGTCCAAAAATCATGACACAGACGTGTCCACAATGACTCAACCACGTGGGGTGCACCAATTGTAACACAGTGTCGTGTACGCGTTCACAGAGGTCGTGGACACGACACACGATACGTGTGGCCACGTGGTCACGCCCACGTGGTCGCCTAGGGTAGGG